>JASAMX010016602.1:0-17092 GCA_030248175.1 Microlaimidae sp. YZB2_3
AAAATCGTAGATTATCCTATAAAAAGAACAATTATTAAAGCTTACTTTTTTTCAACCGAACTCTTTTGCTTTGGACAGGCGGGCCCACCTGACCCCTCTGGATTTCAAAATTTTGACTGCGAGTCCTCTTAAAGAAAGGGGCCGGGTCACTTTTTTTGTAATTCAAAATCCCACTCACCCCGGGGTAGCCTCTTCCACCTAGCTTCCCCGCATGTTCTTACCTATGATTATCATTTTATATTTTTACTTATATTTGGGCGCGCGAAACAGGGTAAACTTAGAAAAAATCAATTATTACACTAAAAAAACGTGAATTATGGTTCTTTTTATTTCGCGTAATAAAAATGAGGTAAGATTATTAAAAGAAAATATTACATAAACTAAGCTTATATCACAAAACATCAAACATCAAAATTTTTTTAATTTTTTATATTAAAATAAACTTCACACACCCCCCCTGGTTTTTTTTTATGTGGGAATAAGACAAATAAAAAGATCACAAAACAAAATTTACCTCATAATGCTCAATTGAGGGGCCTTTGTTTGTAGACGCTAGGCGCTTAGGTAGCACTGCGTCATTGCTGGGATTTTTCAGATTTAGGCTAAAAATAATTATTCAACACTCATGCAATTAAATGATATACGCACTTATATAATTTTTCGGCAATTTGTTTAGTTTATAAGAACATAGTCCCTTTGACTTACTTTTTAAGTTTAAAAACATTATATAAACTATATAAAAACATAAAAGCTCTTTTTAAGCATTGGAGAATCAGGGGGAAGCTACGGCCCTTTAAAAGCTAGCAGAGAGGGGCTTCAGCCAGCAGGTGGAGCATCAGGATCTAAATTCCTTTACCTTAGCTTTTTAAAAGTGGTGGACCCGGGGTAGACCAATTTGGAAATCTTAGAAGAGGGTGTGTTGAAATCTATTTATTTGTTTATTTGAAATCTCAGGGGTTTGTTGGTCCAGGTTTTCATCAAAAAGTTACATTTTAAATTAAATTCTAATATGAGAATTAATATGCTAAAATATAAAACAGGCTATTTATGTACAAAAAGTGTACAAAAGTAGTATTTTTTACCCACAAAATCGTGTTTTGTGACAGTAAATTTAAACCAAGATTTATACCTAAACTCTAGCAAAACAAAAAAATTTGGGGGAAGCGGTTGACTCTAGGATTATTCTAGAGGGGGGAGCATGGGAAATTTCGAGGCAAGGGGTAGACCTAAACTACTATGCTTTGTCATACGTTTAAAGCAGATGCTAGACAATAGAATAAAATGCCAAAACTAACAATAAATATTTAGCAAAAACCGTATAAAAAGTGTTACATCTGTGTCGCAAGTACACGTAAAATTATTTCCGCCACCGAAAAATTCCACTTGCAGGAACTCGATAAAGCGTTCCAGATCTGATATTTGCGTTTGAACTTGCGACACCAGCTGTCTCCTTTAATTTCATTGGGTTTATTAACTAAAATAAGTATTATTTATGTCGTTCATTTTGTATAACTAAAAAATTAAACAAAAAATTATCAGAACTAGTCTCAACAAACTTTAAAAAAATACTAAAATTATAAAACATAAAAATCACACATTAATCAGTGCTTTTTCGAACAGAAATGTATAAAATAATATAGTAGTCAGTGGCGTGCTCGGGGGGGGGGGGGGGGGGGGGGGGGCGGCGCCCCCCTCCCCCCGAAATCTGGCGAAGCCAAATTTTTTGTAAGGGGGGACCCTTACGTTTTTTAAATTTTGGCGGAGAAAAATTTTTTTCTTTAATATTATTACAAAAACTTTCCTGATGCCTTCCAAAAGTATATTAATAGTCAAAAAACCAAAATTTTCCCGCTACGCGGGTAGTTTAAATTGACAATTTTATCTTAGTTTTTTAATTTCAAATCGATTATCACGTTCAGTAGTTAAAGCATACATGTTTAATAAAACTGCTATAAACACTATTATCCTTTCATTAACGTTTGAACACATGTTTTAAATGTATAGGTATAAAAAAACCTTAAAATTTGTAATAAGTATCATCTGGAATTAAAATTTCTATTGTATTTTAGCAATTTAAATTAAAATTTTTCTCCCCGGGGGCATTCCCTGCCCCCCCCCCCCGCTGGGGGGCTCTGCCCCTTGACCCCGCTGGTGGCCTCCCGCCCCCCAGACCCCCCTATCAGGGGGTCCCCCGCCCCCCCCAGACCCTTCTTCAGGGTAGCCCATGAACCCTGGGCCGCCCGTCCCCCCCCCCCCCCCCCCCCCCGCCTCCACGGTTTTCGGGATGCAGCAGGCGTGCCCAATTCGGAGCGCGCCTGAGAGAAAACGGGGGGGGGCGAGAGCCCACCAGCGGGGTCAAGGGGCAGAGCTCCTTGTCAGGGGGGTCCGGGGGCAGAATGCCCTCCGGGGGAGAAAATTTTTAATTTAAGGTGCTAAAATACCATAGAAATTTTAATTCCAGATGATACTTATTACAAATTTTAAGGTTTTTTATACCTATACATTTAAAACATGTGTTTACACGTTACTATAAGGAAAATAGTGTTTATAGCAGTTTTATTAAACATGTATGCCTTAACTACTGAACGTGATAATCGATTTGAAATCAAAAAACTAAGATAAATTGTCAATTTAAACTACCCGCGTAGCGGGAAAATTTTGGTTTTTTGACTATTAATATGCTTTTGGAAGGCATCAGGAAAGTTTCTGTATTAATATTAAAGATAAAAATTTAAAAAAACGTAAGGGTCCCCCCTTACAAAAAAATCTGGCTTCACCGGATTTCGGGGACGGGGGGGGGGCGGCCGCCGCCCCTCCCGCCCCCCCCCCTGAGCACGCCACTGATTACTATATTATTTCTACATTTCGTGTTCGAAA
This sequence comes from Microlaimidae sp. YZB2_3, assembly GCA_030248175.1. Classification (NCBI taxonomy): domain Eukaryota; kingdom Metazoa; phylum Nematoda; class Chromadorea; order Desmodorida; family Microlaimidae; species Microlaimidae sp. YZB2_3. The sequence goes on from JASAMX010016602.1 coordinate 2,878, forward strand.
AAGCACTGATTAATGTGTGATTTTTATGTTTTATAATTTTAGTATTTTTTTAAAGTTTGTTGAGCTAGTTTGATAATTTTTTGTTTATTTTTATAGTTATACAAAATGAACGACATAAATAATACTTATTTTAGTTAATAAACCCAATGAAAGTAAAGGAGCAGCTGGTGTCGCAACTGCAAACGCAAATATCAGATCTGGAACGCTTTATCGAGTTCCTGCAAGTGGAAGGACCCGGTGGCGGAAATAATTTTACGTGTACTTGCGACACAGATGTAACACTTTTTATACGGTTTTTGCTAAATATTTATCGTTTTGGCATTTTATTCTATTGTCTAGCATCTGCCTTAAACGTATGACAAAGCATAGGGAAGGTAGTTTAGGTCCACCCCTTGCCTCGAAATTTCGAACACCGCTCCCCCTCTAGAATAAATCTAGAGTCCCCGCTTCCCCCAAATTTTTTTATTTTGTAAAAATTTTAGGTATAAATCTTGGTTTAAATTTACTGTCACAAAACACGATTTTGTAGTAAAAAACACTACTTTTGTACACTTTTTGTACATAAATAGCCTGTTTTATATTTTAGCATATTAATTTCTATATTAGAATTTAAACTTAAATGTAAACTTTTTGATGAAAACCGGACCCACAACCCCCTAACCCTCCTCTAGATTTCAAATTGGTCTACCCCGGGTCGACCACTTTTAAAAAGCTAAGGTAAAGGAATACAGATCCTGATGCTACCTCCTGGCTGGACCCTCTATCTAGCTTTTAAAGGGCCATTTACCCTGGGAATCCAAGCCACCAATCTAGCTTCCTGGTCCATGCTCTCCAATGCTTAAAAAGAGCTTTTATGTTTTTATATAGCACCAAGATTTATATAATGTTTTTAAACTTAAAAAGTAAGTCAAAGGACTATGCTGTTCTTATAAACTAGAACAAAATTGCCGAAAAATTATATAAGCCTGCGTATATCATTAAATTGCGTGTGAGTAACTGTTGAATGATATCTTTTTAGCCTAAATCTGAAAAATCCCAGCAATGCTTAAAACACATGTCTCCTAAGCGCCTAGCGCTGCGAACAAAGGCCCTTGGTTATTCTTCCGATAATTCAATGAGGTAAATTATGTTTTGTGATCTTTTTATTTGTCTTATTTTCACCAAGCAAACTTACCAGCATAAAAAACCGGTGTGTGAAGTTTATTTTAATATAAAAAATTAAAAATTTTGATGTTTGATGTTTTGTAGTATAAGCTTAGTTTATGTAATATTTTCTTTTAATAATATTCCTGCATTTTTTATTACGCGACCAATAAAAAGAACCATAATTCACGTTTTTCGTGTAATATAATTGATTTCAAGTTTACCCCTGTTAGCGCACCCAAATATAAGTAAAATATAAAATGGTAATCATAGGTGAGAATGTCGGGGAAGCTAGGTGGGAGGTGCTTACCCGGGGTAAATCGAATTTTGAATTCTAGGAGGGGGTCGTAGGGAGGTCCGGACCCCTAGCTTTTTAGGGGGATCGACTCGGGGTGCGAAATTTTGAAATCCAGAAGGGGGTCAGGTGGGGTCCGGTGTCCAAAGCAAAACAGTTGTAAACCATAATAACTTTAATAATTGTTCTTTTTATAGGATAATACTACATTTTATTGAATACAAAGCGATATTCTGGTATAAAAAGGGTGTAAATTTAAATATGTGATTAAAATTCACGTTTTTGGAAGAAAATGTAGTATAAAAAAGTACCTAAAAATTTCCCAAGGGGAAGGGGGGTCAGATTTTAAATTCTAGAGGGGGGTCAGGGGTAAAAAAATTCGGAAATTTGAGGGGAGGGGGCCCCCTAGATTTTCGTCTAGGGAGGGTCTTAAAATTTCGAGGGTGGGGGTGTGGACCCGTCGACCCACCCAACCCTGCCTTCCCCCCCTTTCTCATCTATGATGATAATTAGGTTTAGTATTTTCACGATTTAGAAATTTAATGCAAAAATTAACAAAAGCAAAAAAATTATTGATAAAAATAGTGTTTTTCCTGCAGCATAACATAAAAATTAATATGAGGTGGTACACCTGTGCACGGTCTGGAAACGTAGGTGAGAACAGTCCGGAAAGCTAGGGGGGTGGTTACCGGGGGTAAATAGAATTTTGAATTCTAGGAGGGGGTCCCACGAGGGTCCGGACCCCCTTAGCTTTTTAGGGGAGTCAACCTGTGGGGCTAAATTTTGAAATCTAGAGGGGGGTCAGATGGGGTCCGGTTGGTATAAAAAGGGTGTAAAAACATGAATATATGTTAAAAATTTACGTTTTTGGAAGAAAATTTAGAATAAAAAAAGTACCTAAAATTTTTAAATTCTAGAGGGGTCAGGGGTAAAAAATTCGGAAATTTGGGGGGAGGGGGCCCTCTAGATTTTCGTCTAGGGGAGGGGGTCCCAAATTTCGAAGCTTGGGGGGGTAGACCCCACCCTGCCTCCCCCTTTTTCACCTATGTCTGGAATTGCCCCTCCCCCCGCTATATTGGAGGATTTGTACCCCCTCTTTTATTGCCACCCTTCCACAAAAAAAATAAAAAAAGAACATAAAAATCATGCCACCATTTTTGACCTATTATGACGCCATAATCGCGAATTTTTTTCAGTTTTTAGCCTATTTCAATGCATTTTAAGTCATTTTAGACCTGCTTAAATTTCGTTTTTTTTGTCCTTTTTTCCTTTTATTTTTTCTCTTTTTTTCTTCTTTTTTCTCTCTTTTTTTTCTTTCTACTCTGCTTGCCCCCTGTTTTATTGCCCCTCCCCCTTTCAAAAAAGTTTCCCCCTCTGTGCCCTCCTCATTTTGAAATTGCCCCCAACCCCAATAAAACCCTGGGGCGCAGTGCACAGGTCTGGGATGGAGCTAAGTATGAGATAATCCGGAGTCAACAGTGGAACTTTTCCATGCAGCGACACTACCCGGATCAGAATGGATTCAAGGAAGGGAAGGCTAATACCATTCAATCTTTTCTGGAGCACAAAGGTTTCCACTTTGTGCCTTACTGCATCCATTTTTTCCTGCCAAGCGGTTGTCGCAAAAATTTCAGCCCAATCTAACTCCAGAAACAATTCAGCTCATCAAAGAGTGTGATACACTTTGCCTAACCAACCCACACTCCACCCGGATACAAGAGTTTAACAATAATATTCACAACCAAATTCGCTCCAATGCCACCAAAAATGGCACTCTTTTTTGGGAAACTTCAGCCACAAAGCCAACCCAACAAAACTCTGGAAAACAATAAAGTCACTGGACAATAAACCCTCACCTTCATCAAATTCAGTTATAAATTTTAATGGAATTCAAATCAATAACCTTCTAGAAATGACCAATAAATTCAACAAACAATTCACACCAAATAAACCTTTTAAAACTCCAAAAGAAAATCGTAAATTTTTCAGAAATATTAAAAAACTTAACCAGGATACAGCCGAAATTACAACTGCAGAGGTCAAAAAAGCGATAAAAACTGCAAAAACTCAAAAGCTTTTGGCCCAGACAATCTAACCATATTTCATCTCTAAAACCTCGGTCCTTTTGGAATCAAATACCTAACTGATCTGTTCAATCTTTCATTTAAAACAAATAGCATACCAAACATCTGGAAAACTTCACTCATAATACCACTGCCAAAACCAGGAAAGAATCTCAACATTTCAAGTTCCTAATAGACCAATTTCTCTTCTCTGCCCAGCTATAAAAATTTTAGAAGCAATAATTCAACCGATCCTTCTCCAACATCTAAAACAGCACCCAGATCAGCATGGATTTAAACCCAAACATTCAACAACTACTGCCCTGCTTCAACTTACAACTGACATAGCCACCGGATTGAACCAAAAATCTCCACCCAAACAAAATTGTAGCCGCCCTGGACCTAACCAAGGCATTTGATACAATCAGCATTGATGTTCTATAACCAAGATAGCCAACAGCACACTTCCAGATTACCTCATCAGATGGCTAAGTGGTTACCTCAGAGGCAGAACCAGCTAAACAATTTTCAGAGACTCCACCTCCAAAGCCAGGATAGTTTAAACAGGAGTTCCCCAACGCTCCATAATCTCACCAATCCTCTTTAATTTCAATATTTCAGACCTACCACCACCACCACCAGCTAATGTCAAAAAAGTCTCTTATGCTGACAACACGACAGTTTACTCCACCACGAGCAAGATTACTGAAATGGAATTGATCTCACCAACTACCTCAACATTTTAAATCAATATCTGAATAAAAACTACCTCAAACTATCAACAGAAAAGTCAACAGTTACCATCTTTTCCTCTTCATTACAAGAATTTAACTACCACCCAAAAGTGACCATAAGCAACAAACTTTTGCCGCTAAACAAAACCAAAGGTGTTTTTGGTTGGGTACGCTAGGTGGGGGGTCCACGTCCACCCTCGGGTAGAAGGCCAAAATTTTTTAGGGGGGGGTCCGGACCCCCCTGGCTTTTTAGGAGGGGGGGGGTGACCCCGGGTGCGAGATTTCAAATTTAGAGGGGGGGTCAGGGGGTCCAATTGTTTAGCAAATTTTTTTAACTCAATAATTTAAGTGTTTTTAGGTCTAATATTAAATTTTATGTACTAAAACCGCCTATTTAGGCCTAAAAGTATTTAAACACTAGTTTCAACTAAAAAACCATGTTTTTGACAGTAAATAAAGATATATACTTCCAATTTGGTTGGGAGGGGGGAGGGTGGTCAGCCTTGCTAGGGGGGGGGGTCAGGCCGGACCGCTCTCGAGCTTTAGGCGGGAGGGGGGCCCTGGATTTTCGCTAGGGGGAGGTCCAAAATTTTGGCTCTAGAGGGTAGTGAACCCCTCTGTCCCCCCAAAACACCTATGAACAAAACCCCCAAAGGCCCTAAATCCTGGGTGTTACTTTTGATCCAAAACTAACATTCAATAACCATGCCACCAACAAAAACAAAGCATCCAGGCGCAATAACATTCTCAAAGCCCTGGCTGGCACCAGCCGGGGGCAACAGAAAGGAATAAGAGTTACCTCTTACAAAGTATAGGACGCACAGTTCTTAACTACAGAGCCCCAATATGGTCACCCAATCTATCAAAATCTCATCTTCAAAAACTACAAGCAACACAAAACACTGCCCTCAGGATAGCAACCGGCTGCCAAAAATGTCCCCAACCAGTGGCGTGCCCAAGATTTCATTTTGGGGGGGGGGGTAAAAACTAACCCTGAAGGGGGTCTGGGGGGCAGAATGCCCCCCGGGGGAGAAAATTTTTAATTTAAAGTGCTAAAATACCATAGAAATTTTAATTCCAGATGATACTTATTACAAATTTTAAGGTTTTTTTATACCTATACATTTAAAACATGTGTTTAAACGTTACTATAAGGATAATAGTGTTTATAGCAGTTTTATTAAACATGTATGCCTTAACTACTGAACGTGATAATCGATTTGAAATCAAAAAACTAAGATAAATTGTCAATTTAAACTACCCGCGTAGCGGGAAAATTTTGGTTTTTTGACTATTAATATGCTTTTGGAAGGCATTAGGAAAGTTTCTGTATTAATATTAAAGAAAAAATTTTTCTCTCCCAAAATTTAAAAAACGTAAGGGGTCCCCCCTTACACAAAAATCCGGCTTCGCCGGATTTTTGTTTGGGGGGGGGGGCGTTCGCCGGATTTCGGGGGGGGGGGGCGGCCGCCCTCCCCGCCCGCCTCCCCCCCCCTTGGGCATGCCACTGGCCCCAACCAACCATCTTCATCAAGAGGCTAAAGTCCTACCAATTGAAAGCCACACCAACCTTCTTTCAACACAATTTTTAGCAAAAACCATGCAGCCAAGGCATCCATGTAACAGAATCACAGCCAATGACCATAGACCAAGAGAGATGAAACATTTTCTCCAATCAAAACTTGGACCATCAGCCAAAAGTTTCTACAACCACATGCTTGTAGAAAGAACCATCCAATCAAACATCACTCATATTTCATCAAAGAAAACATTTTGCAACTCCAACCTTACGCGCTATTAAAAAGAAAACCGCCACCAAACGGCATAAGCAAGGCAACAACTCTCCGAGAAGTTGAGAACCTTCCTGGTACAACATAGATCCGGACATTACCACCGCCTCAACTCATTCAAATCCAGAATCAACAACTCCATTAAAAACGAATGCCCCCACTGCAGGGGCAAACCCACACCAAGCGGCCCGGCGGGGGAGCCAGGAGGCGCCGAACGATATCCCGGAGGGGGGCGGGGACCGAACCCCCCCGGCCGGGAAAAGGGACCCAACAAAAAAAAAACAAAAAAGGCGAACAAAAAAAAAAACAAAAAACAAAAAAAAAAAAACCAAAACCCAGGACAACAAACACAAAAACAAAAGCCCGCCCAACCCCCCCCCCCCCCCCCCCCTCATGACCCCGCCCCGTCAATAACCTTTTTATATGCCCTCAACATCCAACGACATTCAAAATAGAAGATCTATGGGAAAGACCAGTGGATGCGGTCAGGTTCCTAGAGGGTATCACCTGATACTCTGGCAATGAACAACAACAACATGAGATAATCCACTTTATTCCATGAAGTTGTGTTTTGCAGTGCAGAACTTTTTGTTGCGCTATAAATTCAATAATTTTTGCATTAGTAAAGCGCTTCTTATTTAACCTAGCTTCTTCACATTCAGGAAAACAAATGGAATGCTTAACGCCGTCTAGATACCTCAAACTTTTGTCCTGTATAATATACAAAAAATTGAATCCCTCCGTTTTAGTAAATATAACAATTATTTCAATTAGAGAATCGTAAATCATTTTTTGAAAAGGTATCATAAAAAAATGTTGTTTAAAACACACAAAACTTAAATATATGATACGTAGAGATTTCTATTGATGAAAGTTACTCCCGATTTCTTTCTATTTTTTATTTGCTCATCAATTTTGATTTAATGAGCGGTGTTTCATTTTGTGCTACGGTAATATTTTTGGTATAATTGTGTTAACGTTTTTTAAGAAAAGACTCAGTGTCTAATTCTGTGAACGAACTGCTGCAGCGTTATATCCTCGCCCAACTAGGTTGTCAAAGTGGGAAGTTTAAACGAAACGAATTAAAAAGAACGTCAAAAGGAAATCATTGGGGGTGAGTTTGACTGTTTGACGCTTTTAAAATTTAGCATTCGTTGTGTTTTTGAATGAATTATTAGTAATTATTAAAACCAACGGACTTATGCTATTTTTCTTACTTTTGCTTTTATTAAGTTTTGGTAGCCGATAGCAGTATATTGTAAACTCTACAAAAATGATAATAATCTAAAAACTATACTTGTTCAATCACGGCGTCGCTCGCGGATCTACAAAATACATATTATATCTACGTGTTTTTGTCATTTTGTCTGTCAGATAAAAGTATAAATTCCTTGTACGGTTTTGTACAAACAGACTGAACCAATCGAGCTGAATTTTAAAAATGTTGTAGCCTTGTAGTGGAGCACTCCAAATCCCGAATTTGAGTTAGGTAGGTTTGGTATTAAAGGAGCAGTCCGTTTCGGGCGATATAGGAATTTGATTTGTGAAAGTGCTCCTTTAATTCAATTCCAGAGCATTATCTTACGAACTTATTAGTTATTATTTAGTAAAATCTATCGTAGCAATAGAAACCAAACAAAAAGACCTTCATTCACTTAGCTTTTAAAAATATTTGAAATAGGTGTTTTTAACTTTATTTGACATTTGAATAGACTATTATTTTACTTCAATGCTACTATGACTTTTATCTATGATTATTAATATTAAATGACTAAAACTAAAAAAGTGACAAAAATGTTAATTTTAATGTTTATTAGCTGTTTTCTTTTAAATGTCTGAGATTTAGGGATCTGAGGGCAGAATTGGAAGTTGCAACTGATAATCTTTTAGAAGTTGTGGAAAAACACAGAAATGATGACGCTCCAGCCAAACTTAATCCCTATAACTCGGATGAAGAGGATGTGGATGTAATTAAATTTTAATAATTTAATACAGCACTAATTTTAATTTAATTTAAATATGATGTGTTAAGTGTATTTATTTTATTAAAAAATCATTATTTTATTAGCCAAGTTGTTCTCGTCAGCCATTTTGTATAAAATTATATTTTATTACTAATATTAAAATTTGAAAAAATTTCAAGACATTCTTTTTTTCAAAATTACTTAGCGTGAGTCAGATTTTTATAAGCTATAAAAATTTCAAACAAAAGCTTGAAAAAAATTTTTACTTAGTTTAGTTTATTTTTTAAAATATATATTATAACGTGAAAAAAGTAATAATTTTACAGTAATGTTCAAGTACTTCATTTTTTGTGTTTACAATTTTTTAAAGGTTCCTAGTATTTTTTATTTCTAAAAGATTCTATTTTTTAATAATTTACGAAGACTTTGAAATAAACAAAGCTTCAGAACACATGTCACAAACCAAAAAAATACATATTGATTTTTAAAACCTTAATACATATTGATTTTTAAAACCTTAATATCTTGTACTTGTAGGATGTGTTTGACCAATGTCATGAAGAGATTGTTAGCTCAGTACGAAAAGAATTTTGTCCTGCGCTCAAGGACCTGCTGCAACATGGAATGATCGACCCGGTACAATAGTTAAAATTTTACATTCGCAGTTCTTGCTTAAGTTTTAAATTTTTCGAGATCCTCCGGTCTTATTGTCATGCGCATAGGTGGGCAGCCTCCCGGATTTTTGGGGGGTATACCCGACCCCCGAAATTTAGGGGGGGAGGAGGGTGTCCCGAAATTTTTTTGGGGGTATACCTCAAATACCCCATTTTTAGCGTTTTTAGTACTGGGACCCAACAAATTTTAGGGAAGTGTCCGGGGTACCTGTACCCCCAAATTTTAGGGAGGCGGTGTCGGCTATAATCGGGATTTTTTCGGGGGTTTAACCCCTCCCCCCTGCCTACCTATGGTCATGCGTGTTGAATGATCATGTGCATGTGAAAAAATGTTGTTGAGTTTCTATTTTGGACAGCGGGAAGTTTGGTGATATGTACTGTGTGGGGTTAATTTTTGTAAGTAAGAATAGAGGAAAAGAGATTTCCTTGCCTTGGGTTGGTGACAGTTCTTCTTACCTCTTGAGAAAGGTTTATTTCCTGATAGATTGATTGATATTGCTTCCGTTGCTAAAGAAGCAGAACATCCAATCGTCCTTTTGTTCCGCATTGCCGCCAGAATGAAAAGGTATGGCTATGGGTTGGCTATTTATTGGTTGTTTATTGCGGGTGCTTTTGCTTTGCTGGAGCTTCCTCGAAATTATCCCTTTTAAAGATTTTTAAAGCGGTGTTTTAGAATTTAGGGTTTTATTCAACAGCGGCAGCTGCCACCCCCCACCCCCATTCCGTTTTTTTTTGTAGAACTTGAACTTTTAGTAGCTAAAATCCTGGCTGAGGCTCTACCCATACAAAGGCACGCAGACCTGTGCCCGGTCTAGAAATGCCTCCCGCTTTATTGGAGGATTTGCCCCCCCCCCCCCCCCCGTTTTATTGCCCCCCCCGCCCAAAAACGAAAAAATACTCTAAAATTATGGCACCATTTTTACTTATTATGACGCCATAATTGCGAAATTTTCGCAGTTTTTATTTATTTATATAGCCTATTTCAATGCATTTTAAGAAATTTTAGACTTTTTTACCTGTTTTTTTTTGTTTTTTGTTCCTTTTTTCCCTTTTTACTTTTTTTTTCTTTCTTTTTGCTTGCCCCCCCACCCCGTTTTATTGCCCCCCCCCCCTTTCAAAAAAGTTGCCTCCCCCCGGGCCCCCCCGTTTTGGAATTGGCCCCCACCCCAATAAAATCCGGGGGGGCAGACAGCAGTGCACAGGTCTGGGTACGGGGTGTAGTTATGCTCCCCCATGAATTCTAAGATAGGGGGTTTAACCCCCCTTTCCCACTCAGAAGAGGGGGGAGAAAAGGTTAACCCCCGAATTTTGCAAAAATGACGAAAAAATGTCTTTAAAATGACTTCTAACTGCCTCAAAACTTAAGTTTTGAGGTCAAAATGAGTGTTTTAAGCAGGAAAAAACTCAAGAATGCTATAAAAAAGCTTTTTGACTTAATTGGCGTTTTTAACTATTTTTTCAAAATCGAAAAACTATAAAAAATGGGTAAAATGCACCCCAGAAAAACGATATAAATAAAAAATGCGTTTCTCGCATTTTAACCCCCCCTCCTTTTTAAATTTGGGTTTAACCCCCTACTTCAGGCTCAGACCAACTTGCCTATGTATGACCCTACCTACCCATGTATGTAGATAAGCAGCCTTCTGGATTTTTAGAAAAGTATACCCTATCTCTCCCCAATTTTTGGGGGAGAGGGTGTCCCAAATTCTTTTTGGGGACATACCCCAAATATCCCATTTATTGCGTTTTTAGTAAGAAAAAACCCCCGAATTTTAGGGAAAGGGGTTTCCGGGCTACCCCCATATTTTAGGTGGCTGTCGGCAGTTTCGAAATTTTTAAAACTACCCTCTGTCCACCTATAGCTTTACATTATACAAAATGAAACTAATTGCAGACCGTACTTACCAGCTTGGCCCAGTCGACGTTCGGGAGTTTGGGCTGTATCCCGGGTCGCTCCCGACAGGTACAGCAGTCCGGGCCCCCCGCCGGAACCGCGGCTGCCCCTGACCTGAGCCAGGGGGCGGCGGAGAAGGAGCCCCCGCACGCCTGGGACATCGTCCTTAAGTTTTACCACATGAAACACGGACGGGAATTCAGCGACGCTCCGGTTCGGTGAGCCTCTAGCGCTTGTTTTCCGCCTTTTTTCGCTCGTCGGAGGAGAACAAAATACAATTGTCGATTTTGAAGGAGTAGAACTAGCTGTTTTACTTTTTTCCTGCGTAAAAATATGCGAATTTAGGTTAAAAACGGGTTTTTTGATATAAGATAGATTTTTCGGAACTGTTGTAAGACACTGCTTATACCGTTAGCGTCCCTTTTCTAATCAGCAGATAGAAAACCTAAAGCTTTAGATTTTGTGCGTAATTTAGAGATTAACTGTCTTTATAGTTTAACAAGATCACGAAGACAAAGATGAAAACAAGGGCAGTGCTGAGAGGAAAGGGATTGGAAAAGAATGGTGTTAACATCTTTAGATAGGTTCTTAACTACGAGTTAAGCCTGGCACATTTTTCGGGGTATTGCTCGGGGGCTATATAATTTCAAATAAATTTATAAGAAATCGGGTAAGTGATGTGAACGGTTTTTTAAAGCTTTGTTTAGCGTTTTAAAAGGAGTCTGCACGCGTTTTTTGAGTGTTCCAACCAGGGGCGTTGCCAGGATTTCGGAAAGGGGGAAGGTTGCACTCCATACAAATTTTCAATCTACCGTTAAAAAGACATAAACAAGGGTAAAAATTTTCGCGCTTGGCGCGAAGTCACTATTTTCGCTTTATTTGTATTGTTTTTTAAGTTCAAGGCGAAAAATTTTAGGTTTAAAGCAGGGACGGTACCCAGGGTTTCATTTTTTTTGGAGGGGGGGATTGTAGTACAAAAAAAATTTCGGGAATTTCGGGGGCCCCTTAATTTTTGAAAACGTTAAAAAAGCAGGGATAAACGTAGATAAGCTGTATAATACGCTGTTTTTGGCCTAATAACGTATTATCTAATGTTTTTAGCGATAAAAACATGTTTTCTTAGTTAAAAATTACATTAGCACACTTTGGGAGAGCCTGGATTTCACAAAAAAAGGAATTTAGAGACCTTTTAGATCCCTTGGCTACACCCACATTGTAAACCAAAGCACATGAGCAGCATCTCGACTCAATGTTTTTTAGGGTACCTACCTACAATGCTATAGGCGGCTGGAAAATTTAGATGGGGGGGAGGTACATAAATCAACCAATATGATTGTTTGTTTTGCTTTCTGTGTAGTACTTAATACTTATAAAAAATATTGTACTAACCTAACTTTGTACCGGTAACAAGAAGAGTTTCAAAAGAATTATCTAGATTTGGATTTGACATTAATTTTAAGATTATGGCATTATTCTTTTGCCTCGCCATATGGTACCTGGGCGAAGTTACAAAAACGATAAATAGTAAGTAACTAGTAAGTGAATGGTCCAACTGTCAGTCTCAAAACAGTATTTATAAATCCACGGAAACATTAACGAACCAGGTTAATAAAAAAATGTTTCAGCTGAATCCAGCGAAACATTAACGAACCAGGTTGTTAAAAATATGTTTCAGCTGTTCGGTAGAGTAGGCTTTAATGGCAATCGCTCAGGAATCCGCCAAGTACCACCCTTTAAGTGAGGCAGGGACGTACCCAGGGTTTCATTTTTTTGAGTGGGGGGGGCGGGGTGTAGTACAAAAAAAAATTTCAGGGGGGGGGGGGGGGGGGCTCCGCCCCCCTCCCCCGAAATTTTTTTGGAGGGGGGGGGGGGCGGAGCCCCCCTCCTTTAATTTTTGAAAACGTTAAAAAAGCAGGGATAAACGTAGATAAAGCTGTATAATACACTGTTTTTGGCCTAATAACGTATTATCTAATGTTTTTAGCGGTAAAAACATGTTTTCTTAGTTAAAAATTACATTAGCACACATTGGCAGAGCCTGGATTTCACAAAAAAAGGAATTTAGAGACCTTTCAGACCCCTTGGCTACACCCACATTGTAAACCAAAGCACATGAGCAGCATCTCGACTCCATGTTTTTAGGGTACCTACCTACTTATATGAAAAAAATCCGAGCCAATGCTATAGGCGGCTGGAAAATTTAGGAGGGGGGGAGGTACATAAATCAACCAATATGATTGTTTGTTTTGCTTTTTGTGTAGTACTTATTACTTATAAAAAATATTGTACTAACTTTGAAATAACATTAGCATTAGGCAAGATAAATAGCGAGATATATGTACGTATACTATAGAAAGTGACCATTTTTCTGACGAAGGGCGAAGCGAAAAAATTTTTGGTTTTTGGGGGTCAAATGGCTTATTAAAATTATTTTATAGTTTGACGCCGGGCGATTAGCGAGGTGCTAGAAAATTTTGAATTTTGAGCCTCTGAAAACCCCCAAATTTTACTCTCTGGCGACCATTTCGGGGAGGCCCTTCCTCTCCCCGCCCAACCACTATCCTTATTTTCCCCCTTTGACCGTTTCGGGGGAAGGCGGCCGCCCCCCTGGTTACGTACGTCCCTGGTTTAAAGACGTATAACGTTAAAAATCGCGCGACAGCGCGAAAAAATTTTAGAAAAATTTTATCAGAAACATCTCTTAAAGCTTAAAGGCTATAAAAAGGTATATAAAGTCTCACGCTGAGCGAGCGAAGCGCGAGAAAATTTCTTCCCTGTGTGTGAACAGTGAACCCCCAAATTTTTATTTCCGCCGGCCCAAAAGGAGGGGGAGTTTGCCACCCTTACAACGCTACAACCCCCTGACTACGCCCTTGCTACCAACTAATTTTAATGCCGCGGACCTGGACCCATCCTGTTTCGACCCTAATGTTTGCTGGAAGAACTAATAGGCCAATTATGTTTTTAATTCCTGCAAAAGGATGTGTCAAAAATTTATTTTTTATTCATCATAGAGCAGTGGCGTGCCCAGGGGGGGGGGGGCGGCCGCCCCCCCCCCCCCCCAAAATCCGGCAAAGCCGGATTTTTTCGTAAGGGGAGACCCTTACGTTTTTTGAATTTTGGGAGAGAAAATTTTTTTCTTAAATATTAATACAGAAACTTTCCTGATGCCTTCCAAAAGCATATTAATAGTCAAAAAACCAAATTTTCCCCGCTTCGCGGGTAGTTTAAATTGACAATTTATCTCAGTTTTTCAATTTCAAATCGATTTTGCCGCTCAATAGTTAAGGCATACATGTTAAATAAAACTACTCTAAACATTATTAACCTTTTATTAACGTTTTAAACACATGTTTTAAATGGATAGGAATAAAAAAACCTTAAATTTTGTTTTAATTATCATCTGGAATTAAAATTTCTAGTGTATTTTAGCGCCTTAAATTAAAAATTTTCTCCCCCGGGGGGCATTCTGCCCCCCGGACCCCCCTGACAAGGGGCTCTGCCCCTTGACCCCCCGCTCGCCCCCCCGGACCCCCCCTCCCGGGGCTGCCGCCCCCCAGACCAGCCCCCCTGACCCCCCCCCTCAGGGTTAGTATGTAGCCCCCCAGCCCGCCCCCCCCCCCGAAATGAAATCCTGGGCACGCCACTGTCATAGAGT
>JASAMX010016603.1:0-13391 GCA_030248175.1 Microlaimidae sp. YZB2_3
TATTTAATTCTAGAAATTTTGAAAAGTATTTTAAAAGTATTCAATTCGATGCGACTATTATCACGGTTATTTTATTAGTATTTTATTCAATTATAAAATTTAGTATTTTTTAACCCCTATTTTAAAGTGCGATATATTTAGTAATAATCGTATTCGGACTGTTTTTTTTTTGTTTAAAAAAAAATAATAATCGATGTTTCACGTCACACCAAAAAAATTGTTTTAGACAAAAATTACTTCACAACGGTTTACGGACTATTGAAAGAAGAATATTAGGGTAAAAAAATGTTGTTTTTTTAATACATTAATTTTCAAAACAAAAGCATTTCTATTTAACGCATGTCAATAAAATTTGATAGAAACAATGCTAGGGTAGCAAAAAACTTAAGTTTTAAATTTGGTTCTATTTTAAAAGTATTGAACACGTTTTTACTACCCTAGCGTTCAATTAAGTTTATTAATATTTGACCAGTAAAAATCCTTTGTTTTTAAAAGTTGTGTAAAACGATTATTAAGTTTAACCCAGCGATTTTTTTGTTACTAAACTGTTCACTGTTAGGATTTACTTTAGTGGTAATAAAATTTTTAATCAATGTGACCTTATACCTCTATCAGTACTAATTACTAATTAAAAAGCAAAAAAACAGTACAAATTAGTATATTATACCTTTAAAACCATGTTTTTTAACCAACTTTGCTGTAACAACTTTAAAAGATACCACCCTGTTTCAGTCTGTAAATTCGGTTAAGACCCCAAACCTTGTTACGATTTCACCAGCTTTGAAATGGTAAACACACCACCCATTGTTTTTTGTCCCTTAAATATGGTTAAAAACCCTAATCACGTTTTTTACCAATTTTAGTGTGGTGGATTTAAAAACACAAAAATTTGCGTTTTGTATGGTTTCAAAGTTTGATAGCAAAGCAATACATAGTTTATACAATTAAACAAAAATGTAATTCATGACACATAGCAGTTTTCTGGCGAATTTTACTGCAAAATATTGTTTTGGATTAATATTTAAGCCAAAAATTAATAAAGCAGTTTGATTAGTTAAATTGATTTCTGTTTAAAAAACCCTTCATTAATTACATGATGTGGATTCTGAGCTGTAGTGTAAATGCCTGAATTTTTTCTGCTAAGAACTCCTTCTTCTGAATATGCGGTGTACACAGGCTGGTATTCATGACTATAAAAGGTTGTTTCTTTATAGGTAGGTATATATATATAATATAATATAATATAATATAATATAATATAATATAATATAATATAAAATAATATACTATAATATAAAATAATATAAAATACTATAATATAAAATAATATAATATAATATTTTTTTTTTTTTTTTATTAATTTAAATATTTTAATTTTTTTTTTTTTTTTTTTTTTTTTTTTTTTTTTTTTTTTTTTTTTTTTTTTTTTTTTTTTTTTTTTTTTTTTTTTTTTTTTTTTATATAATATAATATGATATAATATAATATAATATAATATAATATAATATAATATAATATAATATATATATAATATAATATAATATAATATAATATAATATTATATATAATATAATATTAAAAATAAATAAAAATTAGCTTCGGCTAAAGTTTTAACCGAGTTAAGTACGCGACTGCCAAATTTGTACGCAGGCCGGGGCGAGAAGGGCCAAATCCTACCGCAAAAACGGTGAAAAAAATCAGCCAATCACAGCAAACAGAGAT
This sequence comes from Microlaimidae sp. YZB2_3, assembly GCA_030248175.1. NCBI lineage: Eukaryota > Metazoa > Nematoda > Chromadorea > Desmodorida > Microlaimidae > Microlaimidae sp. YZB2_3. Next base: position 1,723 of record JASAMX010016603.1, read on the forward strand.
TTTTACTGATTGTTTAATTTAAAGCCCTTAGCCTAAGTTTGACCCTAAGTCTAAGCAGAAAATAAGCTTAAGCAAAACTTAAGCCTAAGCAAAACATAAATTAAAGCGAAACCTATGCTAAGCCTAAGCAAAATCTAAGCCTAAGCCTAAGCAAAACCTAAGCTTAAAGAAAAGCCTTAGCTATCCCTAAGCAAAACCTAAAACTATCTGCTAGAAATGAAACATTCATTCTCTAACTAAAATTTGAAATTCCCGCCCTTGTAATTTTTGAGGTACGTTTTGGTCTTCGGCGGCCGGGGCCAAACCGAAAACAAAAACTTGCGAACGGGGCCGAGTAGGAAAATGTCGCGGGCGAGTTTGGACTCCGCCGTCCATTTTTTAGCCCTCTTACAATTCTAAGCAGATTAAAATTCCTAAAGGCTGTTTTTCTTTAGTTTTTTGTTTTAAATTCCCCAATCATAAATCTGATAATTTATCAATTTTTTTGTTATTTCATACTATATGAAGTTGATTTACAACTAAAATTCTTGTAGCTAGTTGTGTTTATTTTTTGGTTTCGCGTTAAGCTAAACTAGAGCCCCAAATATGCATAGTACGTGCAAAAATAGGTGCACTGGGTTAAATCTCCGCTGAATATTTATCATCATTTTAGTTTAAAGTAGTAAAAATATAAAATCTGTAAAGTTAAAAAAAAGTCTTGCCTGTCAGCTGAATGATGTGTCATTGATCCCTGGTAAACACTCGTTCTTTCAGACTGGCTTGGACTTTTTTGCGATGGTGTCGGAGTTGCGGGGTGAAGAATTGTTGAGGGAGAGCTGACCGTGCGAGTGACAAGGGGACGACGAAAGTAAAAGTTAAACATATTTTTAATTTTCATACACTCCAACAAAAATTGAAGCTGGTTTGTCAATCACAACCACTGCTGTGCATACAGTAAAAATTAAACGAAACTAAAAGTTAAATTAAAATAATTTTATTAAACTCCAAAATTTCCTGCCATATAGTTTAGCTATAATCTTTTATGGAAAAAAAATTAATCATGAACAGTGGAACAGTCTACAGTTTGCTAACTAAAGGCTGGTTCATACTTATGTAAAAACATCCTTTGGACAAAGTCCAAAGGACAAACACAGCGTATAAACGTATGTAAAAACGTCCTTTGTACTTTGTCAAAAGGACGTTTTTACATAAGTATGAACCAGCCCTACGGAAGTTTTTTCTAGATACACTGTAACATTGTCAACTACTCTACACTTTTTTGTTATAAATTCCGACATATGAATTATTCCATATGTTAATAGAGCATTTCCGAACTAAAAAATGCAAACCTAAAGTTTATTGATGAGATGTTTTCCTGTATTACTGTCGAATATCTCAATTTTTATATTTTCCACGTCGTAATTTAATAAACCGTATGGCATATTATATATTTATTATTATATTACATATTACATATTATTATATTACATATTAGCATATTACATATCATATGGCTCTATTGTGTTAAAAGACCCTAATATAAACTGAATAATCGCTGGTAGATTTTTTTTTACATAATAAAACAGCTACACGGTGAATTGTTTTACATATAATTATTTATAACCTGTCTTTAAAGTTAAATTTTTACAAATATTATGGCTTTTTACGCGGAATTCAAATAAAGTCACGGTTTATAAAGGAACGACTTTCCAAAAAATCTCCAATGATATTAAGCTTGAAAAGCACTTTTTGCGTTTCAGTCGATTTAATTAAAATCGAACATAAATGGAGAAAGTTTCTTTAGAATTTTTCGTTTCATATAAGATTTTATTGTAACAGCAGGAAAATTAAAAATATGTTTAACTTTTACTTTCGTCGTCCCCTTGTCACTCCACGGTCAGCTCTCCCTCAACAATTCTTTACCCCACAACTCCGACACCATCGCAAAAAAGTCCAAGCCAATTTGAAAGAACGAGTGTTTACCAGGGATCAATGACACATCATTCAGCTGACAGGCAAGACTTTTTTTTAACTTTTCAATTTATATTTTTATTACTTTAAACTAAAATGATGATAAATATTCAGCGGAGATTTAACCCAGTGCACCTATTTTTGCACGTACTATGCATATTTGGGGCTCTAGTTTAGCTTAACGCGAAACCAAAAAATAAACACAACTAGCTACAAGAATTTTAGTTGTAAATCAACTTCATATAGTATGAAATAACAAAAAAATTGATAAATTATCAGATTTATGATTGGGGAATTTAAAACAAAAAACTAAAGAAAAACAGCCTTTAGGAATTTTAATCTGCTTAGAATTGTAAGAGGGCTAAAAAATGGACGGCGGAGTCCAAACTCGCCCGCGACATTTTCCTACTCGGCCCCGTTCGCAAGTTTTTGTTTTCGGTTCGGCCCGGCCGCCAAAGGACAAAAACCTACCCCAAAAATGACAGGGGCGATGAATTCAATTTTCACTCAGAGATGAATGTTTCATTTCTAACAGATAATTTTAGGTTTTGCTTTGGCATAGCTTATAGGCTTTTGCTTAAGCTTAGGTGTTTCTTAGGCTTAGATTTTGCTGAGGCTTAGCTTAGGCTTAAACTTAGCTTAGGTTTTGCGTAGGTTTAAGTTTTTCTAAGCTTAGGTTTTGCTTAAGCTTAGTTTTTGCTTAGGCTTACGGTCAAACTTGGGCTAAAGACTTTAAATTAGACGATCAGTAAAAACTCCTGTTTGCTGTAATTGGCTGATTTTTTTCATCGTTTTCGGGGTAGGTTTTGGCCCTTCTCGGCCCGGCCTGCGTACAAATTTGGCAGTCGCGTACTTAACTCGGTTAAAACTTTAGCCGAAGCTAATTTTTATTATATTTATATTATATTATATATAATATTATATATTATATATTATATTATATTATATAAAATATTATATTATATTATATTATATTATATTATATTATATAAAAAAAAAAAAAAAAAAAAAAAAAAAAAAAAAAAAAAAAAAAAAAAAAAAAAAAAAAAAAAAAAAAAAAAAAAAAAAAAAAAAAAAAAAAAAAAAAAAAAAAAAAAAAAAAAAAAAAAAAAAAAAAAAAAAAAAAAAAAAAAAAAAAAAAAAAAAAAAAAAAAAAAAAAAAAAAAAAAAAAAAAAAAAAAAAAAAAAAAAAAAAAAATATTATATTATTTTATATTATTTTTTATTATATTATATTATATTATATTATATTATATTATATTATATTATATATATATACCTACCTATAAAGAAACAACCTTTTATAGTCATGAATACGAGCCTGTGTACACCGCATATTCAGAAGAAGGAGTTCTTAGCAGAAAAAATTCAGGCATTTACACTACAGCTCAGAATCCACATCATGTAATTAATGAAGGGTTTTTTAAACAGAAATCAATTTAACTAATCAAACTGCTTTATTAATTTTTGGCTTAAATATTAATCCAAAACAATATTTTGTAGTAAAATTCGCCAGAAAACTGCTATATGTCATGAATTACATTTTTGTTTAATTGTATAAACTATGTATTGCTTTGCTATCAAACTTTGAAACCATACAAAACGCAAATTTTTGTGTTTTTAAATCCACCACACTAAAATTGGTAAAAAACGTGATTAGGGTTTTTAACCATATTTAAGGGACAAAAAACAATGGGTGGTGTGTTTACCATTTCAAAGCTGGTGAAATCGTAACAAGGTTTGGGGTCTTAACCGAATTTACAGACTGAAACAGGGTGGTATCTTTTAAAGTTGTTACAGCAAAGTTGGTTAAAAAACATGGTTTTAAAGGTATAATATACTAATCTGTACTGTTTTTTTGCTTTTTAATTAGTAATTAGTACTGATCGAGGTATAAGGTCACATTGATTAAAAATTTTATTACCACTAAAGTAAAATCCTAACAGTGAACAGTTTAGTAACAAGAAAATCGCTGGGTTAAACTTGATAATCGTTTTACACCACTTTTAAAAACAAAGGATTTTTACTGGTCAAATATTAATAAACTTAATTGAACGCTAGGGTAGTAAAAACGTGTTCAATACTTTTTAAAATAGAACCAAATTTAAAACTTAAGTTTTTTGCTACCCTAGCAATGTTTCTATCAAATTTTATTTAAATGCGTTAAATAGAAATGCTTTTGTTTTGAAAATTATTGTATTAAAAAATGAAGATTTTTTTACCCTTTTATTCTTCTTTCAATAGTCCGTAAACCGTTGTGAAGTAATTTTTGTCTCAAACAATTTTTTTGGTGTGACGTGAAACATCGATTATTATTTTTTTTTAAACAAAAAAAAAACAGTCCGAATACGATTATTACTAAATAAATCGCACTTTAAAATAGGGGTTAAAAAATACTAAATTTTATAATTAAATAAAATATTAATAAAACAATTGTGATAATAATCGCATCGGATTGAATACTATAAAATACGTTCCAAAATTTTGAATTAAATAAATATTAAATAAATACCAATTAAATATTTTGAGTTTTTTGCAAAAAAAATACTAAAAAAGTACTTTGAAATTTTTATTCAAACTAAAATATTCATAAGGCAAAGAAGTAGCAAACGTATAAGACTAGTTTTGGATAAAAGTTGTTTTGGGAAGAGGGTACACTGACAACTAGCGACAATCATATGTAGAAGAAAAATTAAGAAACAGTATTTAATTTTTTACAAATTTTACATTTTACGGTTTTAAATGTTGCCATTTTGTAGGTACGTCGTTACTTGCGCGCTTAATTTCCACTTTTTTTGAAAGTTTCAATTATAGAAAGTGCTTCACTTTAAAAGTTTGGAATGAACTTTTGTGAAATTAATTTTCAAATTTTGATTAGTTTTACAACCAATAAAATCCATAAAGTTTTAAAATTAGTTTTAAAACACAAATTTTAACTTTTTTACTAATTCGACATCTTTGTTTACGACAGTACTCTTTTAGTGATGATTTCTAACTATTGTGATGTTTCATCAAAAAACCTAAATATATTTAGCACAAACTGATATAAAAACAATTCAACATAGCGAAATATATTGTCGTGTAGCGCTTAATGGGACCGTACACCTATAGCAAGATCCTATGCAAAACAAGGAACCCTATGTACGTACAACTGCCATACGTTTCCGACGTACAACAACATTATTCCAGCCATGCCAAGCTGGACTCATTTCTGTGAGAAAAAAATACAGCAGGTAGGGCTTCCTATCATAAGAGTACGGCACGAAACAGTACCACCTAATAGTCCCGGGTTTCGCAAAAGAGTTTCGCACGAAACAGTACTGGAACAAAAGGGTACGGCACAAAAGAGTACGGACGCAAAAGGGTACTGTGATATTACGTGCAGAAACTAGTTGATTTTAGTGATTCAAATGGAAATTTGCATATTTAAGAAATCAATTTACGCATATTAAAGTATAATTTTTGGGCCGTGGTAATGTTGGTAATTATTTTTGTTCCATTCTTTTTTCTGTCGCGCTTAGGTTATTAGAAGCAAGAATATATAACACAAGAGAATGTCCGACTGTACACTAAATTTTTGACCAAAATTTTGCGAGAAAAGTCGCACTTTTGAATTCGTGTGCGACTTTTCTCGCAAAAATCCGCCATTTTCTGCTAGTTTTTCAGCGCTGCGATTTTTAACACAGTGTTAGTTTTCTCGCAGTGGGGACTGCGACTTCTTTCGCACTCTATGCTGCTTTATTCGCACTGCGATTATTTTCGCACTGCGAGCCTGGCCGCGCAACAAAAAAAAATACAGACGCTGGTAGTTATTTTCAATGGAGTAAAACACTTCGAAACTTGCTTTATTTAATTTTAAAACGTTAGAAAGTTACTTTATTTTATTAAAACTAAAAAGTTTTAACATCTTATGGTAAAAAAATGACTTTTACTCATTTAAACACAAAATTTTTGCTCCGCTTTGTTTTTTATTTTTTTTTTGTTGTGCAGCCCGACTCGCAGTGCGAAAATAATCACAGTGCGAATAAAGCAGCATAGAGTGCGAAAGAAGTCGCAGTCCCCACTGCGAGAAAACTAACACTGTGTTAAAAATCGCAGCGCGGGAAAACTTGCAGAAAATGGCGGATTTTTGCGAGAAAAGTCGCACACAAATTTGAAAGTGCGACTTTTCTCGCAAAATTTTGGTCAAAAGTTTAGTGTACAGTCGGACATTCTCTTGTGTTATATATTCTTGTTAGAAGTAAGCACACAAACGGTGTATAAAAATTATCGTGTAGTAAAAGATGGGCATTTCGATTTATCTTGAATAAAAAAAATAACTTTTTTTTATTTTAATCGTGTGTTCTTAAATGCTAATAAATCACTTTTGACTTTTGCTAAAAAAATTAATCAATTGAAATAATAATACATTATTTTTAAAATAAAAATCCAGAGTTTTTTTGTTTTTTTAACTAAATTTAAGTTGTTAATTATGTTATGTGTGCTATTAAGTTATCATGCTCCGAAAAAACGATTATTAAAACAAAAAAGTCTTATTACTTATTATTTCAGCGCACTTATTATTTCATCCTCCAATTTATTTAATTTAAAAAAGTTTATGTTATTATAGCCATTTTTTTACAATTAGTTTATTGTATTTATCATTGTTTAGAAACTTTGAGTCCGCAAAAAATAAGAAAAATTAAAATATTACTCTTTAATTATATGCTAAATTATTTTGAAAATAAACTGGCGCCCCGTGTGTTTATGAAGCTTCTGCAAGGTTCCAAAAACTGGCGTTCCGTAGCTCCACAGGAACATGTTTATTTATTATAGGCCCAAATAAATCATGTATTCTACCCTAATTAAAAAATATAATCAATTGTGAAGTTAAACATGCTTCTCTGTATAACATATGTTGGTTTTATGATGTATACAAAACAAATGAGAAAGTTACAGTTTTAAATTCTGCAATAGGTTTTAAAACTGATTTTTATTAAATATTTATTTTTTGTTTAATAAAACTGTTTTTGCTTTTTGGAATTTCTGTCAAAACTGTTTTTAAACTAATTTTTCACTAAATTTCTAAAAACTTTATAAAAATATTCCTAAAAGAGAAAATAACTTAAAACATTTTTCAAGTTAAATATGTTTCAAATCGTTCATTTAAGCATAAGAAACCTTGAAGGAACATGAGCCAACTGCAGATAGTAGGAAGGAACATTAGTAATGAAGCGTAATTTGTTGTCTACGATTTTTTTAATTTCTTTTTTAAATAACTTAGTTTTTACAAAACAAAAAAAACCAAGGCTTAGCTACCAGTAAATTTTAAAAAAGTAAAACAAATTTAAAAATAAAAAAAGTTTTAAAACATACCTGCGGTAGGCACGATCACAACTATATTTACTCAAATTAAACAGCTCAAGGGGCTTAAAGTGGCGCTAACACTTACTATGTAGTTACATGAACAAAGAACTTTATTAAATGATTTATTAAATAAAACGCTGCTCATTAATTTTTATCGTAATAAAGTTAAGCAGCTGTTAGTAGTAATAGTTTTAACATTAAGTTATTTTTTCAGTACTCTTTTGTGCCAGTACTGTTTTGAGTCAAACGCAAAACGTGAATATCTTACTCTTTTTTGCCAGTACTTTTTCGTGCCAGTACTGTTTTGCGTCAGAGTCGCGTGGTGTAGCAAACGCAATCACACAGGACTCTTATGTGCCGTACTGTTTTTTGACGGTACTGTTCTGTGGCGTACTATTTCGTGCGTACTCTTTTGCGAAACCCGGGACTATTTTGTGGTACTGTTTCGTGCCGTACTCTTATGCGTCGGCCCCAGCAGGTAGCTGTAGGCCCGTTGGGTGCTGCCCGAAGGTCACTACGGTCCTGGTGGCTAAAAAAAATCAAAACCCTCTTAATGTTTTAATTGGTCCACTTTTTCAAATTTGTGCTACTTTTTAATCTTGACTCGTATCAACGCGATACACGATTCTTGATCCACACGGACATCCCGACTCCTTTTTAGGTTAGTAAGAATAAAAATTTAAAGGTTAGGAGAAGTAATTTTAAAAACATTTTCTGGCGCTTTGCTTTGCTCAGCGGTAATTTATTGTGCGCCTTGTTATTTGTTCAATAAATAATTTTTTGGAAAAAAATTTTAAGGAATCATATTGCTTGTAAAAAAGTTTTTCTTTGTTACATGGATTTATTTTTATTGAATTTAATAGGGAAATATAAAGTATTGGGGTAAATTAATAAACATCCCGCATGGAGCGCGGAAAATTTTTTTGCCCTTTTATAACCCCCGTTTGTTTATCGCATACAAGTCAGAGATTAAAAAGTAGCACAAATTTGAAAAAGTGGACCAATTAAAACATTAAGAGGATTTTGATTTTTTTTAGCCACGGACCGTAGTGACCTTCGGGCAGCACCCAACGGGCCTACAGCTACCTGCTGGGGCCGACGCATAGAGTACGGCACGAAACCACCAATTCCCGCGGAATGGTCCGGGTTTCGCAAAAGAGTACGCGAAATTTGGTCGCCACAGAACAGTACCGTCAAAAAACAGTACGGCACATAAGAGTCCTGTGTGATTGCGTTTGCTACACCACGCGACTCTGACGCAAAACAGTACTGGCACGAAAAAGTACTGGCAAAAAAAAGTAGATATTAGCATTTGGTTTCGACTCGAAAACAGTACTGGCACAAAGAGTACTGAAAAAATAACATAATGTTAAATACATATTAATAGGTGACACCTGCATAACTTTATTACGATAAAAATTTATGAGCAGCGTTTTATTTAATAAATCATTAATAACGTTCTTTCAGTTGATGCAACTACATAGTAAGTATTCAGCAACACTTTTAATGTAGTTGTGATCGTGACTACCGCAGTATATTTTTAAAACTTTTTATATTTTTGATTGATTTGCATTTTTAAAATTTACTGGTAGCCTAAATTCTTTCCGTTTTTTCTTTTTTTCTAATAAACTAAGTTATTTAAAAAAGAAATTAAAAAAATCGTAGACAACAATCACTTAATTATTAATGTTCCTTCCTACTATCTGCAGTTGGCTCATGTTCCTTCAAGGTTTCTTATGCTTAAATGAACGATTTGAAACATATTTAACTTTGAAAAATGTTTTAAGTTATTTTCTCTTTTAGGAATATTTTTATAAAGTTTTTAGAAATTTAGTGAAAAATTAGTTTAAAAACAGTTTTTGACAGAAATTCCAAAAAGCAAAAACAGTTTTTTTAAGCAAAAAATAAATATTTAATAAAAATAAATTTTAAAACCTATTGCAGAATTTAAAACTGTAACTTTCTCATTTGTTTGGTATGCATCATAAAACCAACATATGTTATACAGAGAAGCATGTTTAACTTCACAATTGATTATATTTTTTAATTAGGGCAGAATACATTATTTATTTGGGCCTATAACAAATAAACATGTTCCCTGTGGAGCTCCGGAACGCCAGTTTTTGGAACCTTGCAGAATATTCATAAATACACGGGGCGCCAGTTTATTTTCAAAATAATTTAGCATATAAATAAAGAGTAATATTTTAATTTTTCTTATTTTTTGCGGACTCAAAGTTTCTAAACAATGATAAATACAAAAAAATAATTGTAGAAAAATGGCTAACATAACATAAACTTTTTAAAATTAAATAAATTGGAGGATGAAATAATAAGCGCAGATTCTGACTTTTTTGTTTTAATAATCGTTTTTTCGGAGCATGATAACTTAATAGCGCACATAACATAATTAACAACTTTGATTTAGTTAAAAAAACAAAAAACTCTGGATTGTTATTTAAAAAAAAATGTATTATTATTTCAGTCGATTAATTTTTTTAGCAAAAGTGAAAACGTGATTTATTAGCATTTAAGAACATACGATTATAATAAAAAAAAGTTATTTTTTTATTCAAGATAAATCCGATGCCCATCTTTTACTACACGATAATTTTTATACACCGTTTGTGTGCTTACTTCTAACAAGAATATATAACACAAGAGAATGTCCGACTGTACACTAAATTTTTGACCAAAATTTTGCGAGAAAAGTCGCACTTTCAAATTTGTGTGCGACTTTTCTCGCAAAAATCCGCCATTTTCTGCAAGTTTTCCCGCGCTGCGATTTTTAACACAGTGTTAGTTTTCTCGCAGTGGGGACTGCGACTTCTTTCGCACTTTATGCTGCTTTATTCGCGCTGCGATTATTTTCGCACTGCGAGTCGGGCTGCACAACAAAAAAAAATAAAAACAAAGCGGAGCGAAAATTTTGTGTTTAAATGAGTAAAAGTCGTTTTTTTTACCTTAAGATGTTAAAACTTTTTAGTTTTAATAAAATAAAGTAACTTTCCAACGTTTTAAAATTAAATAAAACAAGTTTCGAAGTGTTTTACTCCATTGAAAATGACTACCAGCGTCTGTATTTTTTTTTGTTGCGCGGTCAGGCTCGCAGTGCGAAAATAATCGCAGTGCGAATAAAGCAGCATAGAATGCGAAAGAAGTCGCAGTCCCCACTGCGAGAAAACTAACACTGTGTTAAAAATCGCAGAGCGGAAAAACTAGCAGAAAATGGCGGATTTTTGCGAGAAAAGTCGCACACGAATTCAAAAGTGCGACTTTTCTCGCAAAATTTTAGGTCAAAAATTTAATGTATAGTCGGACATTCTCTTGTGTTATATATTCTTGCTTCTAATAACCTAAGCGCGACAGAAAAAAAAAGAACAAAAATAATTACCAACATTGACACCGCCCAAAAATTATACTTTAATATGCGTAAATTGATTTCTTAAATATGCAAATTTCCATTTGAATCACTAAAATCAACTAGTTTCTGCACGCAATATCACAGTACCCTTTTGCGTCCGTACTCTTTTGTGCCGTACCCTTTTGTTCCAGTACTGTTTCGTGCGTACTCTTTTGCGAAACCCGGGACTATTAGGTGGTACTGTTTCGTGCCGTACTCTTATGATAGGAAGCGCTACCTGCTGTATTTTTTTCTCACAGAAATGAGTCCAGCTTGGCATGGCTGGAATAATGTTGTTGTACGTCGGTTGTATGGCAGTTGTACGTACATAGGGTTCCTTGTTTTGCATAGGATCTTGCTATAGGTGTACGGTCCCATTAAGCGCTACACGACAATATATTTCGCTATGTTGAATTGTTTTTATATCAGTTTGTGCTAAATATATTTAGGTTTTTTGATGAAACATCACAATAGTTAGAAATTATCACTAAAAGAGTACTGTCGTAAACAAAGATTTCGAATTAGTAAAAAAGTTAAAATTTGTGTTTTAAAACTAATTTTAAAACTTTATGGATTTTATTGGTTGTAAAACTAATCAAAATTTGAAAATTAATTTCACAAAAGTTCATTCCAAACTTTTAAAGTGAAGCACTTTCTATAATTGAAACTTTCAAAAAAGTGGAAATTAAGCGCGCAAGTAACGACGTACCTACAAAATGGCAACATTTAAAACCGTAAAATGTAAAATTTGTAAAAAATTAAATACTGTTTCTCAATTTTTCTTCTACATATGATTGTCGCTAGTTATCAGTGTACCCTCTTCCCAAAACAACTTTTATCCAAAACTAGTCTTATACGTTTGCTACTTCTTTTGCCTTATGAATATTTTAGTTTGAATAAAAATTTCAAAGTACTTTTTTTAGTATTTTTTTTTGCAAAAAACTGAAAATATTTAATTGGTATTTATTTA
>JASAMX010016604.1:0-21341 GCA_030248175.1 Microlaimidae sp. YZB2_3
GTTTCAAAACGTTTCTGGTACTATTATTAATGTGGATATTAATTTTAATTATATCCAACATCGATATACAAAACTATAAAGGAGAGGGCCCGTAGGGCCCTCGCCTTTCTAGTAATTGTAATACCCCAATTGACCCCCAAAAAACAAAAAAAAAATTTTCGCTTCGCTCAGCGGCCACTTTCTATAATATACATATATATATCTCGCTATTTATCTTGCCTAATGCTAATGTTATTACAAAGTTAGTACAATATTTTTTATAAGTAATAAATACTACACAGAAAGCAAAACAAACAATCATATTAGTTGATTTATGTACCTCCCTCTCCTAAATTTTCCAGCCACCTATAACATGGAGTCAAGATGCTGCTCATGTGCTTTGGTTTACAATGTGGGTGTAGCCAAGGGGTCTGAAAGGTCTCTAAATTCCTTTTTTGTGAAATCCAGGCTCTGCCAATGTGTGCTAATGTAATTTGTAACTAAGAAAACATGTTTTTATTGCTAAAAACATTAGATAATAGGTTATTAGGCCAAAAACAGTGTATTATACAGCTTTATCTACGTTTATTCCTGTTTTTTTAACGTTTTAAAAAATTAAGGAGGGGCTCCGCTCCGCCCCCCCCCCAAAAAAAAAATTTCGGAGCGCCCCCGAAATTTTTTTTGTGCTACAATCCGCTCCCCCCAAATGAAACTCTGGCTACGTCCCTGGTTTTGATATAAGTCGACTGCTTTTTCGCCCCTATATTGTCGAAAAAATGTAATTATGAAGTTATTGTCGGAAATACCTTAGCGCCGGCCATAAAATGATAGTAAAACCGTTTCGATGTTAAAAACGTTGTGCCGGAGCAGGTTAGCATCCATGGTGTATACATATTACTCTAAATTATTAGTAATAATAGTAATAATGTTTTTAATTGTTAATAATAATAATATAATAATTACCATTTCCAGGCAAATCTAGTCGGTCCAACGTAGAAGTCCGCGGCCCGAACGAAAACGTGCGGGAAAATTTCGCCCAGTACGGTCTGAGCCATCGGTACCTAGACGTCGTTTGTGCTGACGCCAGTCGACCATCTCTCTGGCGCACATGCTCAACTTTAGACGCCATTGTGGCGGACCGTAAGTCCATTACTCACCGAGTCGAAATTTGTGGATCATTGCTGTTAAAAGGGCTATATGCCCAGATAAGTATATATTCTTCCTAATTGAAATTGTAGAGCTTTGCTATTACCACCTTCACTCGAAACGCCATCGTGGCGAACCGTAAGTGCCGTTTTCTAACATTTCAGAATTTATAGATCATTGTTATTTAAAGGGCAATAATGCCCAGGTAAGTAATCTTTCTACCCTGATTGCAATTTATAAAATGGGCCTATAATTAAAGGAATAATGGGGGTCGTTTTGGTTATAAATTTAGAGCATTTATTTTGTATCCTATCAGGGACGTAGCCCCCCCTCGAAACGGTCGGACAGGAGGAAAAATAAGGATAGTATTATGCAGGGGGGCGGCCGCCTCCCCCCCCCCCCCGAAATGGTCGCCAGATAGTAAAATTTGGGGGTTTTCAGAGGCTAAAAATTCAAAATTTTCTAGCGCCTCGGTAATCGCTCGGCGCCAAACTTTAAAATAATTTTAGTACCCCGATATAAGTAATAAGTACTACAAGAAAGCAAAACAAACAATCATATTGGTTGATTTTTGTACCTCCCCCCTCCTAAATTTTCCAGCCGCCTATAGCATTGGCTAGGATTTTTTTTTATATAGGTAGGTAGGTACCCTAGAAAACATGGAGCCGAGATGCTGCTCATGTGCTTTGGTTTACAATGTGGGTTTAGCCAAGGGGTCTGAAAGGTCTCTAAATTCCTTTTTTGTAAAATCCAGGCTCTGCCAATGTGTGCTTATGTAATTTTTAACTAAGAAAACATGTTTTTACCGCTAAAAACATTATATAATAGGTTATTAGGCCAAAAACTGTGTATTATACAGCTTTATCACGTTTATCCCTGCTTTTTTAACGTTTTCAAAATTTACGGGGGGGCTCCGCCCCCCTCCCCAAAATTTCGGGGGGGGGGGCTCCGCCCCCCCCCCGTAATTTTTTTTTGTACTACAATCCGCCCCCCCCCCCAAATGAAACTTTGGATACGTCCCTGTATCCTATGTATGCGTTGTTTGGAAGATATAATCAACTGAAATATTTTATGTTTTAATATTGCTTTCATTATTTTATTTATCGTGGATGATTTAGTGACGGGTTTCAGCTTGCGCCAAAAAGATTTATTATGTAGTGTTAGTAGTGAGTTGTAAACTGTTGTAAGTATATCTTTGTACCGGTTATTACGGATAATTCCTATTAAGAAAAGATCTTTTTTTTAAAATTTTTGATTGTATTTATTTACGGGTAAGGAACGTACGCACAAGCTAGCTAATTTAATGTTTTCAATAAGATTATGATTGATTGATTGATTGCATAGCCAGTTTCCCTCGGGTGATTTCCTCCAAAACTGCTGCTGCCTTTGTGGGTTGGAGCCATAGGTCTTCTGTTTTTAATGGGGCAGGATTTTTGGTGCAGTTAAAAAGGTGGTGGACATCATGAGGTTTCTGGTTGCATTTTGAGCATTCGTTTTTATTAGAGAGTTTATTCTTGATTTGTATGAATTTAGATGATGACAAAATCCGGATCATAGTTGTGACAAGAGTGTTCTTGATTCTCTTGGAAGGTGTTGTTCACTTTGATGTATTTCAGGGACGGGTCCACTAAACGCGTGCTGACTAGGTGCTAAGTTAGCACGTTGTTTAAAACTTTTGATAATGTTTTAATTTTGTTGTTTTTTTATCAAGATATGTTATAGAACTCTTTTTTTTACATAGCATAAATTAATATTTACACAATTTTATGCATATTTGTTTTAAATAAAAGGTAATAAAATCTTATCCCCTAGTTATGAGTTTTTCTAACCCTTAACTAGGGGTTGTTGCCTTATTAGCTTGTATTTATAACAAATATGCATTAAATTAATAAAATATGAATTTATGCCATGAAGACAAAGAGTTTTATAATGTTTCTTGAAAAAAAGCCAGAAATTAAACCATTACCAAGAGTTTTAAACAACGTGCTAAAATAGCACGTAGTCAGCACGTGTTTAGTGGACCGGCCCCAGGGGATTTGCTTTTTAGTAGAGGATTAGGTTGGAGCTAAGATAGAGATTCTTTTACAAAATAGGTGTGAATGTTAGTCTGGATAGCTTTTTCGGTGAGAGTAAGGTTGAAGAAAATTACTGCTATTGGACTATATTTTGATTGGAGGGTGTGTTTCATTTCTCTTGCCTAAATTTGTTTGTTGTGATTTTGTTGGATGGGTGAGTCTCTTGCATAGTCTTGGCGAGAAATTGTGTTGAGAGGAGAGATGTGTGGTTTTCGATTGGTAGTACTTTTGTTTCTTGGTGGAAATGATCTAGTGAAGCCATTTTGTGGCAGCCAGTTGCTATCCTGAGAGCTGAGTTTTGTGTTGATTGGAGATTTGGAGAGGTTTGGTGACCATATTGATGTTTAGTGCCCAGTCTGTATTCATAAAAATAAACTATTCTTCCAAGTGCCAGTAGTTAATAACTATAGTTTGATTACATTATTATAAATTATTATTATTTTTTTTTATTTTAAACTAAACAATTCCATTCAACACAATTTATTAAAAGTATATAACATAGAAATTTACACAATTAATACCAACCAGCACAACAACAAACAACAAATAATTTAATATACTAAAAAAATTGCATTCAGTATCCCAATGCTTTTTTATTTTTATGGTTTAAATGGTAAAAATCATCGTAACAAAATATTGAAGTAGCCAGGACGTTAGAAAAGAGAGGTGGGAGATATAAAAACGCTGTACAAAAGGAAAAGGAAAAGGAAAATTTCGTAAAAGGAAAATTTCTCTAAATTACAAAGTTAATCTTGTGGGAGTGAACCCGAAAAGAAATTGAATAAGTCATGGCCAAGACTACAGAAAGTGCGATTTTTTGATGGTAAGAGGGTCCAGGTTTAAATATAAAAAGATTTTAGCTTATTTAACTACAAATTGTTCAATTATTTATGTGCCATAAAAATTTAATTAAATATTAAGCAAATGTCTAAACAATTTTAAAATTTTTTTCAAAACTTTAACAATTTCTTCTGATTTTTTTTATATTCTTATATGAGTTGATAATATCAAGCGCTAATCGAAGCAAAAGGCCTAAGAAAATTTAAACAATGGGCACCAAAAATTTTTTCCTTGCAATGCCTTTTGTAAAATTTATTTTTTTGCTCGATCAAAAATAATCTCACTGGATCATAAGTGTTTGCCGAAAAAATTTTAAAAAATTCTGTATATGCAGAAAGCCGTCCAACTAAGGTCAATGCAAAAAATCTCTTTGAACGACAGTGCTTATGCAAAAAGTTTCGGTAAAGCTCAGAAAGCATTCATGAGAATAAGACGCTTATAAGCATAGGTGAGCACGGTCGGGGAATCTAGGGGGGTGGTTACCCGGGTAAATCGAATTTTGAATTCTAGGAGGGGGGTCCCATGGGGGTCCGGTCCGGACCCCCCCCCCTAGCTTTTTAGGGGGGGTGGACCCGGGGTGCGAAGTTTTGAAATCTAGAGGGGTCAGGTGGGGTCCGGTGTCCAAAGGAAAACAGTTTTAAACCATAATAACTTTAATAATTGTTCTTTTTATAGGATAATACTACATTTTATTGAATAAAAAGCCATAATATTCATGTATAAAAAGGGTGTAAAAGCATGAATATGTGATGAAAATTCACGTTTTTGGAAGAAAATTTAGTATAAAAAAGGCACCTAAAATTTTCCCGAAGGGGGGGGTCAGATTTCAAAATCTAGAGGGGGGTCAGGGTCAGGGGTAAAAAATTCGGAAATTTGGGGGACGGGGGCCCCTAGATTTTCGTCTGGGGGGCATACATGGGCCCCGGGGGGGGGGGGGGTTGGGGGGTTTCCCCCCCCCCCATTCTGAGAAGGGGGTTTACCCCCCCCCCACTCAGAAGTGGGGGGAAAGTTACCCCCCCCCAATTTTGGAAAAATGAAGAAAAAAATGTCTTTAAAATGACTTCTAACTGCCTCCAAACTTAAGTTTTGAGGTCAAAATGAATGTTTTAAGCAGTAAAAAGCTCAAAAATGCTATAAAAAGGGCTTTTTGACCTAAAATTAGCGTTTTTTACCTATTTTTCCTTCAAAATCGAAAAACGATATGGGTAGAATGCACTCCAGAAAAAAAACGATATGGGTATTTTGCGTTTCTCGGATTTTAACCCCCCTCCCTAATTTGGGGTTTAACCCCCCCACTCCGGACCAACTTGCCCATGTATGCTAGGGGGAGTCCCAAAATTTCGAGGCTAGGGAAGGGGGGTAGTGGACCCATACATGGGCAAGTTGGTCCGGAGTGGGGGGAGGGGTTAAACCCCAAATTAGGGGGGGTTAAAATCCGAGAAACGCAAAATACCCTTATCGTTTTTTTTTCTGGAGTGCATTTTACCCATATCGTTTTTCGAATTTGAAGGAAAAATAGGTAAAAAAACGCTAATTTTAGGTAAAAAAGCCCTTTTTATAGCATTTTTGAGCTTTTTATTGCTTAAAACATTCATTTTGACCTCAAAACTTAAGTTTGGGGGCATTTAGAAGTCATTTTAAAGACATTTTTTTTCTTGATTTTTCCAAAATTGGGGGGTTAACTTTTTCCCCCCCATCTCACTTCTGAGTGGGGGGGGGGGTTAAACCCCCTTCTTAGAATTTGGGGGGGTTAACCCCCCAACCCCTCCCCCGTGCCCATGTATGGGTGGACCCCACCCTGCCCTCCCCCCTTTCTCACCTGCTTATAAGTGTAAAAAGTTTGTGTAAAACGAACACAAATAGTGGTCCAACTAAAAGGGTGTCCCCGTGAAAGCTTTTTGTAAAAACCGCAAAGTCGTCCATCCGAAAAGGCGTCTGTGAGAACAGTTTAGGTGCGACTCGCGAATAATCCGTCCGACTAAACGGTCGCCCGTTTCGGGCTCGTCGCGAGCGATTTCGAAATACGCTAGCAATAGTTCATAGAAAAAGTTCTGCGGCTCGTTAATAGTCCGATTGAATAAACGACCGCCCGTTTAGAGTTTGTCGCGAGCGATTTTGAAACACGCTAGCAATAGTTCATAGAAAAGGTTCTGCGACTCGTTAATAGTCCGATGGAATAAACGACCGCCCGATTAGAGTTCGTCGCGAGCGATGCCGAAGCGTCCGAACGTGCCGGCTGCGGGATCGTTGGGGCGGGAGCGGGGTTGGTCCGCGCCCACAGCGGAACCGCCCAAATAGCCCAGGGGTCGCAACTTCCAGACCACGGTGCGAACCGCGGGGCCGCCGGGCCCCGGGACGGGCTTCCAGCTGAGACCAGGCCCGGCAAAATTGGGCAGGTCCTTTCGGCCAAGGAAGTAGTATCCGAATAGATTTGACTGGGAACCACAGCTGAAATAAAATAGGTTCTTTGTATATATATATGTACAGATATTTAGGAATGTTTGGGGTCAAAGTCAGAGACCCAAAGAGGGCGGTGGAGTCTGGGGTGTATAGTAGTTTCGAGCTTAAAATTAAAAAATATTTACTGTAACTATGAGGTACTTTTGAGACCCTCTCACTTAGCAGGTAAGATAATTTAATATACCTATCACAGTTTTCGGTATTTACCTTATTTTATTGACAAGCAAAGGAAGGAAGATGCCCTGCCCTTTTCAGTTCCACGCCAACCCTCCAACTGCCGAGACGACACCCTCCCCTTTAAATTTTAGAGGAGTATAAATCAAAAAAATTCCAGAAAGAAGAATTTTAATGATCAATTTTATTTGTGCTAATACATAGTTTTACGTCAATTATGTACATAACATAAAAGTTTATCACAAAAAATAAAAACAATAAAAAAAATGAAAAAAGAAAGTATAAAATGTAAAATAAAAGAAGAATACTCGAAAGAGCTAAAGCTTCTCAAATGTGTCTATCCAGTGCAGCAGTGGCGTGCCCAGCCCAAGATTTAGAAAGTTTGAGAGCCTCCCACGGGGTTTAAAAAGTTTTAAAATTGATTAGGTTTAACGTTAACTAACTATACAATCATATAAATATCGTCTCAATCAACCATTTTTTTTATCTGAAATAAGCCGGTTAAAACAATTTTTCTCATAATTTTTGTACAAACCTTTGATTAATTCAAAATTCTCCCCCTCATATTTTTTGCCGCATATAAATTTTCTGTTGGTGTTTTTTGGTAACATTTGTCAGCTAAAAAATACCGTAAGGCGGGTTTTTATTTTGTTGTACACACTGCCCCGCTTACTTGGCTCCGTAGGTATGGTACCACCAGGCGCTGTGAAAGTACTTGGCACAGTTGGTCGGGGCTCCGTCGTTATCGTGGTCGAACGTGGAAAACTTGGACCCGTTCAGAGGAGTCAGATAGTCTCCTAAAAATTATCTTTGTTTTAGTCTTCATTCAAATAGTTATATTATAGTTGTCTTGCTAATCTGCATAGTACATTCTCCAATATTATTTTTGAATATTGGTGGTTAGTAGCATCCGCAGACCTGTGCACGGTCTGGAAAAGGCTTTTTTTGGAAATGTCTTTTTTGCCTCTGGAAATTCCTTTTTTACCTTTTTTTACCTTCTTTTTTTTCTCCTTTTTTTTCTATTTTTTTCTATTTTTTTTCTTTCTCCCGCCCTGCTGCCCCCCCCCGTTTTATTGTCATCCCCGTTTCAAAAAAGTTGCCCCCGTACCCCCCCCCCCCGTTTTGGAATTGCCCCCCTCCCCAATAAAACCCCCGGCGGGCAGTGCACAGGTCTGGTATCCGTGAACTTATTATGGTTACTGTTGTTTTTTCTTCCATATCCGACAATACCAATAAGTACCACATCATATAATAAAATGTTTTCTTAATTTTATTTAAAGCAATTTAAAAAAATCTTTTTGATATACATTTTTTTTAATTTTTTTAATAAGTACTTTTTTTTATAGTCAATTTTATTGCGAATTTTTTGTCATGAATGTATAAGATTAATATTCATTTGTCTTTGAGTTTTTTCATATCTTCTTTACTTCTTTATTATTCATACGTAATGAAAAAATGCAGTCCATGTTTTTTCTCATTTATATTTTTGACGCCAATGTATTAAAATAAGCTCTTAGTAATGACTAATAAAAATATTAAATATTTAAATAACTGTTTGGTAATTCTTGGGTGATACAAATGTTTGAGAGGTCTCCAAATTATAGACTGAACTCAAGTTTTTAATCAAAAACAAGCCAACCAACTCCAAATAGACCCGGT
Organism: Microlaimidae sp. YZB2_3; assembly: GCA_030248175.1. NCBI lineage: Eukaryota > Metazoa > Nematoda > Chromadorea > Desmodorida > Microlaimidae > Microlaimidae sp. YZB2_3. Next base: position 8,334 of record JASAMX010016604.1, read on the forward strand.
GCAAATATTATTATACATGTAATTTTATAAATAACTTCAAATTTTATGAAAATAGAATTTTATGATTAGGGTTGTTTGTTTTATAATTTTCCTACCCATTTTTTCTTGTTTTCTACATTTGTTCAAGGTAGTAGTTCCCCTTTTTAAAATTTAATGGAGAGTCTCAAATTTAATATTTTTACGATTAAATATTTGAAAATATTTTAAAATTTTTTAAAAATTTTATTTTTCCAAGATTCAAATTTAATTTTTATTTTTTTAAAAGTTTTACAATTATATACTGTAAATACTCCTTTTAATTTTTAAAATTCTTTTCAATTGGTGTATCAATAAAATATTAAAAATGTTTGAACTCAATATTTTTTGTAACATTGCCCATTTTATTTATTTTTTTTTAAAATGGTGTTATAAAGATATACAAACTAAAATATTTTAAAAAAAACAAAACAAACGTTTTCACGGTCGTAAACAATGTTACAGATATTCTGTTAAATTAACATTGGGATTTTCCTATTATTCCTTGAAATACCTACCCTTCATACATAAGACCAATTAAAGTTTATTTATCCTTGCAATCTGTTCTATGTTATTTTTTGCCACATTTTACCACAAACGTTTTTGTTTAAAAAAGTTTGGGACTACATTAAATAGCACTAATATTTAGTTATTTAGCAAAGTAGCATAAATAAGGGGGAACTTTGTCAATGCTATTTCTTGTATTACGGGTTCAAGAAGATATTGTGGGCTGTCAATTGAGTCAACCCTTTTGGATTCTGATTACGTCTCAAATGCAGATACCAAAACGTGTTTTGCGCAATGATATAAGAATTGGGCAGCAAAGATGGTTTTTTTCGCAAGTATTTAATGTGTGTTTTTTACCGTAATTCACGTTTTCCTATAATTTCAAACAAGTTTTTATTTGGATTGGCTGTTGGTTTTTTCTGGCACCCGGAAAAAATACAATCTGCAAAATATCTTCGGAAAGAATATATTCTGAAAGACTTTTAAATTCTTAACTAAAGAAAACTTTTTTTCCTTAGCCTTAGCGAAACCTTAAAATCAAGCTAAAACGACATAAAAAAGTTAAAAAAAACTTTAAAAGTTTTTAAAAATAGTGAATAATTTACTGTCGAAAGGAGATATTTTTTTCGGAAGATGTTTTGCAGAAGGTATTTTTTCCGGCCCCTTTTTTTCTTCATCACAATTAGGTCAACGTCTTGTACATACATATAAAAATTTCATGCAAATCTAAACACACACATTTCATTAGATTATTTTGCGTGTGCGAAGAACAATTAACGGACTGCCGAAAATTATCATTTTTTCCTTTGAAAAAATCGGTATCAATATTTTAAATGTTTAATAATACTTAACTGTAAATTTAATAATATTTGGTTATCTAATTATAATAATAAAAATTGCCCTAAAAAATATAAACATATATTTAGGATTTATAATAAAAATTCTATTTCGATATTTTGATTATCATTTTTAAGCTCTTAATACAATAGTTTGCTAATTACTGCGGCCGTTGGCCGCCGGATATTATTTTCGTATCAGTAATTGAGTGAGTGAGCAAGTGAGTAACTTCTTAACGCTCTCTGTGATTTTAAATAAGTGGGCCGAATCAACTCTATATAAGTTGAAGTTTGGAACGGAGAATCAATTGATAATCACGATTTTGTGATCTGACAAAATTTGCGGTCGATCATGACTTATATGCAAATTTTATTTCAACCAATTATAACTCGACCGAATAAAATCTATATCACTTGAAATTCGGAACATAGATACAACTGACGACGGAGAATCGATTGATATTCACGATTTTGTAATCTGACAAATTGTGTGATCGATCATGATGTATATGCAAATTTTATTTAAAACAATTATAACTCGGTCGGTGTCGTAGAATAGATCTTCCCCCATTACAGATCTTTCCCCTCCGGAAGATTTATTCTGGTTCACGCCAGAATAGGGGTCGCATTCTGAAGAAACCCTTATATTTACCCCGATAAATCCATTTCAAAGAAAAATAAAAACAATAAATATATATTGTAAATAAATAAACCTGCCGCATATGGGACAGAAAATCATTGCAATGAATTTTTTTAAAAATTTTTTTCTCGCGCCGCAAAACCACCTCGCACAAAATAAAAAAAATTAATAAATGCACATATTTTATTTTTTATTAAATTAAATTTGTACGGGAGAAAATATTTAACCACCACTCAAGTTGGATAAATTCTTATTCTTAAAACAATACACAACATTTAACCCGACTTTTACCCAGGTAAAATTGATTTTTCACTCGCATCCTTAAGCACGTAAAAAAAAGTTAACCCGGGGTAAATTTTAACCGCGCGTCAGAATGCGCGCCCAGGATCTTCCACCCTCAGAATATTTATTCCCCCCTGTGTTAAAACATACAGCAAAAATTTGCAAAAAATTCTTAACAGAGAAGAGAAGATTTATTCTGGTGTTCACTCTAGAATAAATATTTCCCTTGTTCTAAATTATGTAACAATTATTTGCATATTAAAAACAACATTCTTTTTTTGTTTTTCACGTCATTTCGTTTTTTTTCTTTTTTTAAAAAAATCATAAAAAATACTTGAGGTTTCAGATCAAAAAATTTGTGTTAAACACAAAAAAACAAATTTATTGAAAAATTTGGCTGATACAGGAATTAAACCCGTAACCTCCAAAGTCGACTCTGGCGTGCTATCCATTACACCATAGGCCGGACAAGGAAAGGGGAAAGCCTTTTATTAACGCTTGTACTTTGAGTTTTCACGGAAGGGACGCATACGCGGTATGTGTCACACTTTAATAACGCAGATGTTTCTGGGTATAAGATTCGGCAAGAAGAAAAGATACAGCTGTGATTAACCAAGATTACGCCGATTTTATCTGCGTTGACGTCGCGTTTTTTAGCATTGATAAACAGAATGGGTTAAGCTCATTTAATTTATAATAAAATAATATTTTTTAATAAGTCTCACTAAAATTAACCCTTTGGGATTCTTTTCACTGCAAATCCGCAGAAGGGATTCCGCGTCAGTGCTGCTGTTAAACGTCGCAGTCGTTATTTTCGGGACGCAAAGTTTAACATTAAGCAGTACTGACGCGAAACACCCTCTGTGGATATACAACGGTTTTTAGACGAAAAAAAACCCCAAAGATTTAAGCATCCGAGATATATTTATTTAAGACGACGGCAACAAAAACTTTAAAGTTAACAAATGTCATAAAAAATAGTAGAAAAACGTGAATAGGTATATTTTTAGCAACGTTAAAAACATATTAAAAATAGTTCTAATAGTTTTAAAGTTTTTTCTATTCGTTTTAAACATCTTCTTTTGTTTCTATTAAGCATAGCGCTTAAAAACGCGTCATCTGAACCCTGAATTTATTTTCTCAATAATTTTTGTGCTTGTAAATATTTGTATGGTATTAATTTGAAAAACACGTGCACATATTTTCAATAAATATTGTTTTGTTTTAATTATCTAATTTTCGGCAATTTTAATCGGGTTTCTTTGTATTAATACCGATGATATTGGAATAGGAATTTCATAAGGGTTTATATGTATAATTTGAAATTGAATTTCTCAAGAATTAATTTCGTTAATTCTTTCAGAATGCGATTCCAATAACACTTGTCCGAAAGGACCTCCGGGCGCCCCCGGCGATCCCGGTACGGACGGAATGGACGGGGAACCCGGAGAACCAGGTAAGTTAAGAAGAATATTATATTATTATTTTTTAATTAATAATATTATATTAATTCACATTACATTTATTAAATTAATTCATTTTATATAAAATTTATATAAATGTGTAGCTATGATATTTAGCTGTACATAAAAATTGTTTTAATTATTTAAATTTTGATAAAAATACATTTAGGCTTGTTTGAGCCAAAGGAATGTAAAGCCGGAACTAGGAGCTGAAAATACGGAACTTGGGGCTAAAGGGGCTCATTCAGCCACTGTGATTCTATTCCTAAGCCTAAGCAAAAAGCTAAACTTAACCCTAAGCCCTTTTTTATTTTACTTTCGGCTTCAAGTTACCAATTTCAGTGCTCCTGGCGGCTTTGAAAACCTAAGAATTGCAAAAGGTTAATTTAAAGCAACCCGGACGAAAATGAAGTTGAACGACGCGTTTCAGGCTTATAAAAGAAATTAGTATTCGCTTGCTATTCGTTCAGAATCAAAAAGTGCACGCACAAATACATTGTAGGTAAACAAAAAAAAAAAAGAATTGTATTAATTTTAGGCCAACCAGGCAAAGACGGGGATTCGACACCGTTTGAAACCTCCGAATCCGGTTGTCGCATATGTCCAGCCGGGGCACCAGGAGAACCCGGATCCCCGGGAAGTCCGGGTAAAGTACATTTACGTTTTTGTTAAACTGAAGTAAGTAATGTTTGTAAAATACATTTATACTCTAAAATATACTATTAAATAAAACACATTTAGTTAGCCATGAATAAATGAATATATCATGATATTGTACGAGTTTGAAGAGCGAAAATTTTGTTTAAAACTTTGGGATTCTTTTCGCTGCAAATCTGTAGAAGGCATTAGGCGTCACCGCTACTCAGTGTATAAGAGTGTCCAGCAGCAGCATCCGCCGCGATCCGCCGCCTAGTTTCACAGTGAGCAAAACTGACGCAGAACACCTTCTGCGGATTTGCAGCGCTTTTCGGACTAAAAAATTTCATAGGGCCAAAAATAATTAAGACTGGAAAAATTTTTCAGGTCAGCATAACTTTCTAACAATACGGTTATAAAACACAAAAGTTTTATTACTGAAAAAAGTTTATGATGTTAGATATACATTTAACCAAATATCGTCTGAATCAACCTTATATAGCCGGCCAGATAGGCTGAGTTGAATTTTTTTTTCCACACAACCTTTTAAAGAAACTTTATGAATGTCAAGGATCATGTGTTTGCACGCGTCTTATAATACAAGATGACTGCACGTATTGCACGCATACACGTACTGCCAACTGAATAGCAACATTTTCCTGCAGATTACATAAAGTATTTTACGAATTCCAATTTCCGTCAGCCTGCATTAAGTCAAACGCGACAAAAAGTTAATATATGTTCAAAAATTCAAAAAAAACTTCAGAAGAATTTTAGCCTTAAGGCTGGTTCATACTAATGTAAAAACGTCCTTTGGACAAAGTCCAAAGGACAAACACAGCGTATAAACGTTTGTAAAAACGTCCTTTGGACTTTGTCCAAAGGATGTTTTTACATAAGTATGAACCAGCCTTTTTGCTCAACGTGTTTTAATGAATTTATATTTAAAAGTAAATTTAGGTGAACCTGGTACCAAAGGGCCGAAAGGACCACCCGGACCCGATAACACGGCTGAAGGAAGTCCCGGATCTCCAGGAGAACCTGGTGAGAATTTTTATATTAATTATATTATTATTAATAATTATATTTATTATATTTTAATTATATATTAATTATTATTATTATTATTATTATTATTATTATTATTATTATTATTATTATTATTATTATTATTATTATTATTATTATTATTATTATTATTATTATTATTATTATTATTATTATTATTATTATTATTATTATTATTATTATTATTATTATTTTTATTATTATTATTATTATTATTATTATTTTTATTATTATTATTATTATTATTATTATTATTATTATTATTATTATTGTATTTATTTGACTAAGCAGGGACACACATAAGCAATAGACACATTGCTCTGATTTTGTATGCATCACGAAACAGAAGACTAGTAATAATATGAAATACATTAAACCAAAAAGTCAGCCCACCAACCGCTTTTGTCCCATTAGGATTCGCGACTCCCATGGAAGATAAGCGATCGGCACCCTAAAACAAATCGGCTGAAGTATTTCAAGATTTGCAAAAAATAAATACATACAAACACAATAATTAAGGAATATTATAGAAAGAAGTAAAAATGTTATATCACATTAAAAAAAAGGAATATTTCCAAAAAGCTCATGCAAAAAGTTACAATCACGCATGCGACAATAAAATAGTTTTTTGTTAAGTTCACACAAATCTGTATTTACACTATTCCAAAGTCTAATACTTTGCCTTAAAGCATAAAAGTTTGAACGATTCAGGGACTTAGTAGGAAGTTCATACTCATAACGATTATTTTGCAGACGTTGAGATCTTCTGAGATTATTATTATTATTATTATTATTATCATTATTATTATTATTATTATTATTATTACTATTATTATTATTATTATTATTATTATCATTATTATTATTATTATTATTATTATTACTATTATTATTATTATTATTATTATTATGATTATTATTATTATTATTATGATTATTATTATTATTATTATTATTATTATTGTTTTGTTATTATTATTATTTAAAGGGTCAGATTTCATAAACACGTTTGTAAATTTTCATTTTACAAATCTTCGTCATTTTTTTTGTAAAATACATGATAAAAGTTTATTAAGTTGTCATGCAGGTAGAGTATATCCGCACAGCGAAGAAAGTGTCCATGCTGACTGGCCCGTTCCCATAATGTCGATAAACCGTCCGTATATCCTTTCATGTATTTTATAAAAGTAGGAGGAGACTTGTAAGTGAGAATTTACAAACGTCTTTATCAAACAGGCTCTTGGTTATTTTATTAACTTGATTCGCATTACTATTTGGTTTTTAATTTTTAATGTTATCAGTTCATATACTATGAAATTTACTTGCGAGTAGATTTTTTAAATTTAATATCTAACTGTGTTAATTTGGAACAAATTACGGACTAAAATTTCCATAAGAATTTAAAAAAAAATCAGAAGTTTAACTACAAGAGTTGTTTAACTAGGAGTTGTTCGCTGAATAAAAATGAGTGTAAAATTGGAGAGTTTGGAGCACACTATAAAATGAAGAAAAATTAAATGAATGTATATTAAATGTTTAACTGTTTAGGTGACCCAGGAGAACCGGGTGAGCCTGGATCGCCGGGACCTCCTGGCTCCCCCGGAGAAGACGGAACCACCGGGACCGGAAACCCAGGACCCAAAGGAGAAGACGGACCAACAGGTTTGTTCAGGAAATTCCTGTTTTCGTTTCTTTTCTTTATTTTTGTTATATTATACTGAAATATACATAACTAAAACATGAATTTAAGTAAATTAATATATATTTATAATTTGTAATTAGGTCCCCCTGGCGAGCCCGGATCTCCTGGATCGGACGGAGAAAGTGGAGATCCTGGAAATCCCGGAAATCCAGGACCGGATGGACCTCCAGGAGCGGACGGAATCCCCGGGGCCCAAGGACCTCCCGGTGAACCTGGACAGCCAGGAAATGACGCTCAGGTTAGTGTTAAATTTAGTTTTTGGTACACTTCACTTTTTTAACTTTAAGCGTTCTGTGATCTTTTCACATTAATTTTATTTCAATTTACCACAATTTAAAATAAACATAACGTTTTATGTCCATAGTGTTTAATAATGAAAGTTTAAATTGGAAAAAACTTATTGTTCTCACAAATAATATGCTAAAAAAATTGTTCACAAAAAAGTGTTTACTAAATCAACCTGAGGATGAGAAAATACAGTTAAACTACAGTTACTACAATAATATCAAATCAATTATAAGACATATTTTTAAAACACTTATATAATTGTTCAGTTTAGACAAAAAAATCAACAAATCAAATTTTTTTGGTAATTTACATATTTTTTGGAGTTTTTGTATGTCACCTTTCATTTTAGAACAAGATGTGAAAACTTTTTAAAATTAATAAAAAAGTTCCTAAATTAGCATTATTCTGAAATTAAAATAGAGCTGAATATAATTTAAAATTTAATTAAAACAATGTTTGATATTTTTTTAGTATTGTCCATGCCCGGCCAGGACTGTTGTACTCGCTAATAGATATCAGCAGAAATTTCATCGTCTTAGAAATCTTTAAGAAAATTTAATACATAAATCCCATGTCCATGTTTAGAAACCTGAAACATCACTGTTTTGAAACGTTTGACGTTGATTCTTTATTTTTTAATAGCTTTTAAAAACTAAAACAATGATTATAAATATTGCTGTATTTTTATATAAAATGCGGCATTTTTTAATGTTTTTTAACGTATTTTTTAAAATAATTTGTTCGATACTTACAAATTTCAACATAAACCGCAATTTAAATAAAATAAAATTATTATACGTTTGTTGTACACAATGTAATTGCTAATTTAAATAATCTTATTATTAACTAATAGAACAATGAAAATACGTTGTTATTGAATCAATTTTTGTTGTCATATATAATTGATATCCCAGTATTAGCATGGTATTTATTTACGTTTGTTTTTCACTTTGTAAAATGATCTAACTAAATAGCTACCGCAGAATCAATTAAAAAATACAACATTTTTGCAGTAATAATTCTTTAAGTACTACATAAGCCCGCAATGCTTTCGACACTTTATAATATATATAGAGCTAAAAATTATTACTGTGTAACGTTTATATGATATTGGTACTTGCATACTAGCATAAAAACCTACTGATATTAGAAAACGCACCATAATTTCCCAAAAAATGACGAAACCGCGAATAAAAATGCGGCGCAAATACTGTTTTGCCCACTGCGCCTATGATTGTACGGTTTTAAAAGTTAAACCTTTGGTTTTGTACCGCTACGTATCACTGATAAAAATAAAGTGAATTTAACCTTTCTTCTCTTAATAATTTAAACCAAATAAGTCATAAACAAGTGGCAAAAAATAACCGACTAAAAACTGATAAACTTATATGCTCATTAAATGTATTTTGATTTTTATAAGATCTACAATAAAAAACACGCGCCAATTTAACTTGAATGGAAAAAATAAAGCATCATATGACATTGAATTATAGGTTTCAAGGCAAGCCTTTAAAAGTGTGAACCTGTGAACCCAAACTTTTATTTTTATCAATTTTGTTGTTTCGACTTTTAATAACATCACCCATTTTTTGCGCCCTTAAATATGATTGAGAACTCATACTATGCTATATTGTTACCCATTTTGGTGTAATCACTTTTAAAACAAACCGTCCTCTGCATGGGTTTCCAAGCTTATAGAAACCTGAAAACACAGGAATTTTTTTAAACAATTTTTTATATAAACTATATTATAATGCTTTTCATAGCCTGATAGAAGAAAACTTTTTTCAGTTTCCTATATAACAGTCCTCCATCTCAAAATTTTCTATTTGGTATTTTACTTCCCACCTGCTTCTTACCATTTCTAGTCAGTTTATTTTCGTCTCCTATTTAATAACTTACAAATTTTTTTAACACAAAAGTCAGAACCAAGAACACTTGTTTTAGTTTTCTTTCCAACACAATTTACTTACTGCCAATTCTTGCCTCCAAAAGTAATTTTCTGACTTCTACGTAGCATCCCTCGACCTTGTGTACATGCCTAAGGAGGAGTTTTTAGCTGTCTTCGTTTTTACTTATATTGCCTTCAAGGTATTTATGTCTGCCCCTACCTTTTTGCACAATGCTTCCTGCGTACATTCTGGAACCTGACTCTTACCCGCTTTTACCCTTCTTCCTACGTACCTTGCACGCATTTCACTGCTTCTTACCTGCCTCCACCCTGCTTCTATTATGTACCTTGAAGGCATTTTTGCTACCTATTAACTGCCTCCATTCGGCCTCTTACGTACCTTCTAGTAATTTTTTAGCCTCTTTCTTACCTGCCTCAACCCTTTTAGAGGTTGGTTCAAATGATCTTACCGTACAAAAATTTTTTCATTTGGCACAAATTTGCTACTATTTTTATTTTCACATTCCATAAACCGCGGAATTTATAATTCCCCCTCATTACAATAATAAAAGTTAATACGGAAAGCTTGTAACTTTGGCGTGTTTTGCCTATATACGCAGTCAAGGCAGAAGATTTTAATATTTTCAAACCATTTTAGCATATGGTGCAGGTAGTGTTTTTTAAATAGAGCAGATAATGTTTTTTTAAATATTATTTTTTTAATGATACCATTAGACAAATGAGTTTGTGGTTTGCTAATCACTATTTAAAGCTTTATTAATTATAATACATACGAGGGAATAAAATAAACCCGTTTATCTTCAGTTTGAAGTAATTGTCTTTAAATTGCTTAAACCAAAATACACAAATAAAGCCGAATAACGCCTTGGTGACAAATGACTTGTAATATTTAATTGGTAATTTTGTTACAAAATTTTGCACAATCAATGTTTATTATTGGAGGTTAAGTACGTTTTTTTATTTATTTTTTATTAAGTTTTACGCAACCAAAATGTCAAAATTTTAACTGTTTTTTTAATATTTGGATTAAAAAAATTCAATTTTCAATTTTATTTTGCTTAAGTAATTTTAAAAGTAATAATCGTAAATAATCCTCTAAATAATCGTATTATTTTTTAGAAACAGAGAACAAAAAAATACTCTGAAACTTTTTTGACTTGTTAAAAATATTTTTTTTAGAAACAAAAATATTTCATTTAGAAGACTACATCTTAAAAAAAATAGAAGGTTTTTAAAAAAACACCATTTTATTTGGTGTTATTAAGTTTCTATTATTTTTACGATGTCAACCAGACGTAATTCTCCTAAAAACAACCCGAAGCATAAAACAATACATTTTTTTATAATTTTGTTCTTTTTTTACACCTAAAGGCGGTTTGTGGTGCTTGCCGTGATTTCTTACGGAATCGTACGTAAAATAATATTTCGCCCTTTTAATCAGAAAAAAGTAAACCACATATGCAGGCAAAAACGTCCTGTTTTTAAATTTAAAAACTTCAAAACTTAGAATAAAATAATAAATTGAATTGAACACAAACATGAAACAAAAAAACTGCAAAATAATTGCTCATGAAAATTAGAAACAAAGGAATTCTATAAAAACATACATAAAATTAATGCATCTCCTTCCTCTTATTTTATTAGCTTTACATAACATTTTTTCACAAAAGTTATAAATAGTTCGGCTATACAGTGAAACATAATACAAAATTTAACTAATTAAAACTCTAAGGTTTACCATCACAAAAATAATAATACGCCAAAGCTTTTCATACAATGATAATAATGGCAATGAACAACCGTTTCAAGGATAAATGAGGCTTATGGTTTTTTTGATAATTTTCTTTGTTTTTAAATTAAAAAGCGAAACTAAGTAAATAAAATGAATTCTTAAACAAAAATTTTTTTAAACAATTAGAACAAAAAAAAAATGCAATCTGCAGAAGCATCAAATTTTTGCAAAAACTTTTGCTTATTTGAGTATGTTTTAAAAATTGATTTTACTAATTACAATTTAAGAAAGTAAAAACACCGTTATTTCTAAACCTAAACTAACATTTTTTAATCATGATTCATTTGAAATTACTTTTATTGAATTTAATTTTTTATGTTTTTGACTCCCTACGCTGCATAAACTTAGTACAATATATACTGAAATAATAATCTGAATAAAAGTTGTTGTAATTGAATTACCACGGTGAAACAAAAAATAATAAAATTTTGTATTGTCAAAAATTTACCTTGGCCTTACAAATTTGTGTTCATCTCACAGCCGAAACATTGTACTAAATTAATTTTCTACACTTATAACACAAATTATACAATTTTTTAGTACATAGATTATCTAGACTAGAGAAAACTTTAAACCTTGCAAAAATCATACTTCGTAAACATACTTCGGCGAAAAACGGATCAATTTTTACGACCTTTCAATGGTATAAGTACCCTTAAAAATGACATCTTGGCTGTATATATGGAAATATTCTCGAAATTTATTTTTTTAGTTACTAAATGCGTGCCAAACCAAAAATCTATATTTTATTGAACTTATATGACAGAGTGATTTTTGGAAAAAATCAATATTAAAATAACAACTTTTATTTGGAATACTTTAAAGTTAAATACCCTGATAAAACTTACAAATGACTTAAAGTCCGATCCACAAAAATATTCAGTTTTTAGTAATATTTTTATATTTTTGTACTATAGTCAAAACTTATATTATTAGTAAAGGATCAGCTAAATTTAGGCGCTAATTCAGCAAGCAAAAATTACTCAATTTAATTTGACGACTTCAATCACTAAAATTACATTTAAAATTGGGCACTATTTTATTTTTAAACGTCTTATCTAAAACTTAAATAAAATACATTTAATAAAATTCATCTAAAACTAATTAAAACCAAATCAATTTTAAAAATTAAGAGTTTTACAACACCAGTTAACCGACTATACTTTTAATCCAATCTGCTAAATTTTCACCCTTTATCTTGTATTTTTACCACAAATATAAAAATCACTTTCTCAATATTTCCACAATCGTTAAACGGTATAATTTAATCCGAGTTTTTAATTATCATGAATTGCCATTTATTTTATCGCTTACATTTATACCATTTACAACTCAATTTCAAACTAAAGTAAAGATAAGCATTACACAACAATTGCAAAAATAAAAAAATGTAAAAAAAATGAGAAAAAAATAGTCACAAATTAAACTTACAATATACATTAGTAATGTTTCTTAATGTTTCTTAAAGCTCGGGAAATAAACTTTGATGTGAGAAGCTTTGAAGCAGGAAATCGGCTCTAATTTTGTTTCAATTTCTTAAATAATTAAAAAATAATATCTTGTTTTTCAAATATTTTCCTAACTACATTTTTTTTTCAAACTTTTTAAAAAACGTTAAAAATAATTCTAGAAATGCATATAAAATAAACTTATATAAAATAAAATAAAACTTATTTCAATATTTATTAAGTTTTAGATTATTCCTTTAAAAAATGAGAAACTCTGGGCGAGGTCCTTTCGTTTTAAATAGCCGGAACTCCTACAGCTTGTAATTGATGGTAGGAAAGGACACAAAGTTAATATACATTATTTAATTCTGGTAAAATAGTTCCAATCAAGAAACTTTGACCTGTCAAAGCAAATATAA
>JASAMX010016605.1:0-11820 GCA_030248175.1 Microlaimidae sp. YZB2_3
AACTCTCTTACATGTTAATATTAAAGGAAATTTACCTTCAGGGATTGATTTTCTTGTGGAAAATACTAAACCCTCGATTTCAGAAAAAGGTTTATTTATAGGAAAAACATATGTTTCGCCACGCAAAAATCAAGCTTCCATCCAAATTTTAAATCCGTTATACCACTCAATAAAACTATATGAAGGTACAAATGTCGCTGAGGCTTGTCCCGCTTTTTGACCCAACCATTGTTGCTGTTTTAGAGAAAACTAAAAATTTACAATTAAACAAAATAGCACAGAAAAACGCGTCTATCGCCTTAAAAGAATTAGATTTATCCAATTCGGACTTAAGTAAGGAACAAAAAGTTCAACTTAAAGAATTAATACAAGATTATGAGCATTTATTTGCTTCAGAAGATTTTCAAAAATTAGGAAATTGTAACGTGACAGAGCATACATTGACACGGATGGACGTCCGCCAATTAAAAAACGCCATTTTCGAGCGGCTCAATCACAAAAGCCGGTCATTGAAAGCCTTGTGAAAAATATGCTTAAAAATGGTATCATTCGACCATCTAGTAGTCCATGGAATGCTCCGTTTTTGTTAGTTAAGAAAGCCGACGGTTCAGAACGCTTTTGTGTTGACTTTAGAGCTCTAAATGAAATTACAAGAAAAGATAATTTTCCTTTGCCTAGAATTGATGAAATCTTAGATAGCCTAGGTAACTCGCAATATTTCACTAGCCTAGATTTATTTTCGGGTTATTGGCAAATTCCTATAGCGGAAAATGATAAAGAAAAGACGGCGTTTTCATGTCATTTAGGCTTGTTTGAATTTAATGTTATGCCTTTTGGGTTAACTTCCGCACCCGCAACTTTTCAACGAACAATGCAATTTGTCCTTAGCGGATTACAAGGTTGTTGCGCACTTGTATATATTGATGACGTTATTGTATACAGTCCGACTTTCTCTGATCATCTAAACGATCTTAAAATGGTTTTTGAACGTTTAACAAAACATAGGCTAAAATTAAAAATGAGTAAATGTGAATTCGCAAAACCAGAAGTTCACTTTTTGGGTCACATAGTAAGTAAAGACGGTGTAAAGGTGGATCCAAAAAAAGTAGAAGCTATTGTTAATTGGCCGGAACCTAAAAACCAAACGGATATAAGATCATTTCTTGGTTTAATACAATACTACCGAAGGTTTATTAAAAATTGTGCACATATTGCTGCACCGCTAAATAAACTCTTAACTAAAAATACGCGATTTTATTTTAAAGAGTCACTAGAATGCCAAAAAGCTTTTCAAACCCTTAAAAATACTTTATCAAATGCTCCAGTACTCGCCTATCCAAAATTTGATCGTCCTTTTCTAATTCAGACTGATGCTTCTGCTACAGGCTTAGGTGCAGTCCTGAGTCAAATTGATGATAACGGTTTAGAACGACCCATTGCTTTTGACGGTCGAGCATTAACCAAGTGCGAGCGAAAATACAGTACTACAGAACGCGAAGCTCTTGGAATAATCTCAGCAGTCAAACGCTTTCGACCATATATTTGGGGAAATAAATTTCAAATCCTCACTGATCATAAACCTCTAAAACAGTTGTTAGCTAACAAAGATCCAACCGGTCGGTTGCAACGATGGGCTATGATTTTACAAGAATATAATATTGATATTGAATATAAACCAGGTTCGCAAAATGCAAATGCGGATGCTATTTCGCGCAGGTATTCTGATCCTCTATATCAGGAAAATGAGTCAAAGTTAATATTAAGTGTAAATGCTTTTCCGAATCTTCCGGTTAATTTAAAAACGCTTCAAATGGAAGATCCAAATCTTAAATCAATAATTGAGTACTTAAAAGATGGAAAATTACCGCAAGATAAGCAAAAGCAAGGCACACTTAAGAATAATTCAAAATTTTATGTTTTACGTAACGATGTACTGTTTAGAACTCCACCTTTAAATACAAAATTAAGTCACCAGTTTCCGGAACAAATAGTTGTTCCAGAAAAATTGAAACAGGAAATCTTAGAAACATTTCACGATGATTTATTAGGGGGACATTTGGGAGTTAATAAAACCACTGAGCGAATTCTTGAACGTTTTTTTGGGTGTCTATTTTTAAAGACGTTCAAAACTATATTTCAAATTGCCATTTTTGTAATTGTCGTAAAGGAAACCCAAAAGGAACGTTGCAACCACCACTCAAACCAATTACTACTACGGGCGCTTTTGAACGTGTAGGTATTGATGTCATTGGTCCTTTACATCAGTCTAAAAATGGTAATAAATACATTATTGTAATGTCCGACTTCCTCACACGATGGCCAGAAGCCGTGGCAGTATCCGACACCACGGCTAAAACCGTCGCTAAAGTTTTTCTCGAACGCATCATATTGCAGCACGGTGCGCCTCTGGAATTACTTAGTGACCGAGGAACTAACTTTTTAAGCGAACTTGTGGCCGAAATATTAAAATTATGTGAAACTAGAAAAATTAATACTACCAGCTATCACCCAGCGTGTAATGGCTTAGTAGAAAAACTTAATCGTACCTTAATAGACATTATTTCGGCATATGTGGATAATAAACAGGATGATTGGGACGAATTTTTGCCTTATGCTTTGTTTGTACATAGAACTAGTAAACATACTACCACGGGCTGCACTCCGTTTTATTTGTTATATGGTAGAGACGCTAGATTACCTAGCGATGTAGCTTTTCAGCATGTACGTAAATTGCACTTTGATTATGATACTGATTATTCTAAGCTTGTATCACATTGGTTAACGTTGGCTCATCAAATAGCTAAAACTAAAATCGGCCAAAGCCAATTAAAATATAAGTCTCAGTTTGATAAAAAGGCGAAAGGTTATCTATTTGCGGAAGGTGATACAGTCTATTTAGATGTAAAGCATTACCCGCAAGGAAAAACCCCAAAATTATTGCCAAACTTTTCGGGACCTTATTCTATAATAGAAGTTAATCTACCCACGGTCAAAATAATAGATATGCGAAAACGTAATGCGCAACCTTTTATCGTTCATGCAACGCGTTTAAAACTTAAACCTGGTAAAATGTATAATATAACAGAAAAACAAGTTAATGAACAAAACAAGGAATCAAATGTTGAAATAAATGTAAACGCAAATAAAACGTCAACTAAGAATAATAGAGTGTTAAGAAACAGGGAGACTATCAAAATGCCACTTCGATATAGATAAACAAAAAAAAATAAAATAAAATAATAAAAATAATAATAATAATAATTTTTTTTTGGCTTAACTAAAACAATTATTTAAAATGTGCAGTTTGGCAAATTCCTCTGAATTAAATCCTTAGGCCAATACGCCTTAGTGTTTATTCACAAGGAATCTTCCTGATAGCACTAATAATTTTATATTATATTTTAAGGAAATTTGGGAGCACACGAAGATGACTTAGATGGCCCACTTGGATTTTTATCCGGTGGCCTATTAACAGCCGCCGGAAATATGGGATCGACCCTTCTGGTGGTCCTCCCACAAATAAAATGTATAATCGAGCAGTACATTACGCGGGAGGCCAGTGTTTGGTGCTTGGCCCACTGCATAAATACTATACATGAGCAATTCATAATTTCAACGGAGGCGGACCTACTTTTAATCCTTTTTCTCCTGGGTAGCTATCTGGACGTCGTGGGACACACTGGGAACTCTCGCTGGAAATATCACGCATACAGACAAATTACACGCATGTTATTCAACAAAATTATAAACATACATCCACATTACAGACACAGCAAAACAATTCAATACATTTTTCCACACATAACAAACCTCAATTCAACAGACTTCAACAATACATTCCACACACAGACAAACATCCCACTTTCTCGGCGTCTCACATTTTCGGTATTAAGAGCAACTCGAAATACCACCCAGGAGTTAATTGATTACGGCCATGAAATCATCCAATTACTGTACGCCGCCGAAGAATTTTTGTATGATGAAAAAGTGGGAAGCCTCCCAAATTACGTAAAAGAAAACGCGTACGCATTTCAGAAACACTATCAGAACGAAATGCGACGCCTCATTTTGCACTGTAAGGCAATTAAGGAGCAACAACGACTATCTGCCATACAAACTCATATACAAAAACTGTCTATAAAAAACCAGCTTAATTATTATCACCTAACAAGTTAAAAAAAAAAAGGGAAAGAAACTAATGTTTTTTTTTTCTTGTTGTAAATATAAGGTGTTCTTTGCCATTGTTTGTTTTATATCATATATAAATTTTTGTATTATACGAACGTTTTTTTTTGTTGTTGTTGTTGTTGTGTAAATAAAATGTAAACATGTAACAGTAGCAGGAAGCCAAAAACATTTTTTTTAAACTAAAACTAATTCTTGTGACTCTTTGAACAACCACCTATTATATACATAAAATAAAAACGTAGAAACCAGCCCGCGAAAACTATTTTTTTTAAAACGGTTTAACCGGGACGGTTAGATACAAAGAATACTAAACCAGCCCGCGAAAAACTTTTTTTTTAAGGTTTGACCGGGACGGTCAAATACTCCTAGGGGAGGAATGTCATAGAGCCCAAAACACTAAGAATAAATACGTTTAATTAAAATAACAATTAATTATAAAAGTAAAATCTTTTGGAAAATAGTAAAATAGAACGATGGCGTATATTGAATGCAGGGAAAACAATCTGACACAAATTACCAAAGCAAGTATAATGGGTTCAAGCAGGTGATGTGTGAATCATAACTTGACCGCCCATAAAGTTACAAAAAGGCGCGGCATAGCAAATCGGTCAACTGCCGGCTATCTCTTATCGACACCTGCCGGTCATCAATTACCGCTGGCCCAACGATTCATCGCGCTTCAATTAAATTAGCTTAAGTAAATATCAGCTGCGCTATTTAGCAGAAACTAAGAAGCTATCACCAGAGAAAAACAGTAAAATCCTAGGCAAAAACACCAAAAATCATATGGCGTCAATAAAATTAAAAATAGGATTTATTGCAACGAGGTCAACACAGAAGCATATAAATAAGAGTGTTTTTTGCACCAAAAAAGTAGTTTCTACTCAAATTCTTGCGAGCCACTCTGGGCTTCAAATCGGGCTTTTTATAACTATGCCCTGCTACTGTGATAATGTAAATATGTATTATCTTCTGTAAATGTTCGCTACTTTTATTTCTACTTATGTCCGTGTATGAGTGTGAATGTTGTATTATGTTCGTGTATATAGGCGTTTTTGTAAATAAACATTTGTTAAACAGAATAGTAGTTTATAGCAACCCATACCTAAGCAGTTACCCAAAAATAACTATACAACAAGTATTTGATTCATTATTTACCTTTCAGTTTTTGCTTCTTATAAAACATAATATATAGACAAAAATTGAAATAAAAAGAAATAATAATTAGATCATGAGTATCCATAAGTTTTTAGTTTTTTTTTATTTAAAAGTCAATACGAAAACAAAAAAATCTTCTTCATGTGCAGCAGTTAATTTAACATTAAACAGGTTTAAAGTTGCTATTTTTTTGGTTGTTTAGGTTGATTTTTAGGTTTTGCTTAGGCATAGGAAAAAAGTTTTTTTGTCTTTAATCAGGAAGTGATATTTTCCGAAGATATGCAGAATGTATTTTTTCTGGCGCCGCCAAACTTTCCTACGAGTTCTAACTTTTTTCATAATATGTTGCTTAATATTTTAAACGGTTAATATTTTGAATTTAAGTTTTCTGCTTAGGTTTGCTTAGGTTCACATTTTAGCTTTATAGGATCGAAATCCTAATTTTAAGTAAAACATTCAAAAGGTTTTAATTTAAAAAAAGGCAGGTTTTTTTAAATATTTCGGACATCTCAAATATTTGATTGGAATAAAATTTATTTTTTTGTGTTTATTACCAATTCTTTGATCTGGAACCTGAGTATTTTTTATGAATTTTTTTATTAAAAAAAAAAAACGAAATGACGCAAAAAACAAAAAAAATGTTGTTTTTAATATGCAAATAATTGTTACATGAATTATAACAAGGGGGAAGATTTATTCTAGAGTGAACACCAGAATAAATCTTCCCCTCTCTGTTCAGAATTTTATGCAAATTTTTGCTGTATGCTTTAACACAGGGGGGAATAAATATTCTGAGGGGGGAAGATCTGTTCTGGCGTGAACCAGAATAAATCTTCCGGGGGGGAAGATCTGTAATGGGGGAAGATCTATTCTACGACACCGGAATACTAACATCAACTCGTAGGAGTTTTTTTAATTTTATAAAAGGCAACGCGTTTCGAATAAACCTCTTCAGGCCGGATATTAGCGTTCCGATAGGTGTAGCAGCAAGAAATAGTGTGTGTGGTTTTTTTTTCTTTTTCAAGAGTACTGCGGTGAATGTGACACTAATATTCGTTGAGAATATTAAACTAAGCGAATTGTATTCAAAAGAACACCTTATTGTGTGTACAGGGCGTCGTCGCGCGTTGCTATGGTGGGGTAGGGTAGCGTATGTTGAATGCAGGTTTAAGGATTTATTGATGGGGTCTTTTTACCGACGCGATCAATGAATACACTATAAAGGTTTAATGCGCTTATTTAGAAAAACGACAGAAATCGCTTACAGGCGAACAGTTTGTGCAAACCGGTTTTACAAGAGACATTGTTAAAAAAACTGAAACTGGCTGTAGGAGAAACTTTAGCAAAGTATGTTATACATGCTAATGCCAATAAAATCAGGGGCCGGTTCCAGAGATCGACCTAAGTTAGGTGCGCACCTAACTCTTAGGTGCCCACCTAAATTGCTTAGGTGCCCACCCAGCTAGGTGGGCACCTAAGCAATTTAGGTGGGCACCTAACTTTTGTTCCACAAATCGCATTTAGGTGCGCACCTAGCTGGGTGGGCACCTAAGCCGTTTAGGTGCCCACCTAACTCATTTAGGTGCCCACCTAAATGCGTGCGCACGCTGATTTGCTGATTTTTAATTTGTACGTACTCCTCAAAATATTTTTCTTTTTTGAAGATCGTACAAATCTTTTTGTTTCATAAAAAATCGTAAAAATGTAGGGAATTTCCTCCTCCTCAAAAAAACATATACGCTTATAATTGAAAGAAAGTGATTGGGTGGTATTGGTATTGTCTGTTTTTTCAAGATGTATGTCCATAATATTTTTAAAGAATGTGTTTTATATGCTAAATCAACGCTAATTGCGCCTAAATTTCACGTTAACACCTTGGATTTTTGGCTAGAAACGTATTTTTTGGCAGTTTTTTATCAACCAGAAAAAAAAAGTTTTGAAAAACCAATTTTTAAAATTTTTTTCATGCTTCGCTTTGCTCAGAGCGTGATTGTTTCGAACTTTTTTATGATTTTAAACAACATATTAGTATAGTTTATTTGTTTTTTATTGATCATTAAAGGGAGCTTGTTACGAATATGGGGAGTGGGGACCGCCAATGCTCCCCACACACTCGCTTCCAGTGGGAAATTCACCATTTTTAAAGAAACTCTTAAAGGTGAGGTGCGGAGTCAAATTTCTTGCCTTCGATTTTGATAAATTTTTATGAAAACCTTACCCCTGCCCCCAATAGCCCACAAAATTTTTTTCAACAAAATATCTCCAGTGGTTCAGGAATTATGAACCTCCAAAAATGGCGTTTTTCGACAATTTTTTACATGAAAGATTGCTCAATGGGTATATCGATTTAAATTACAAATTATGCACTTAAAAAAATGCGGCTATTTTCTACTTTAATTTGATACCTTGATCGTTAAAATTGGTGCAGTATACTGCGTTTCTCGTACAAAAAATCCTCGATTTTTTTGCTAAAAACACGAAGTGATGGGAAAAAAAAGGTTGGGCACACTTCATAAAATCGCTGCCGTCGTTTGGTGTTTTTAACGAAAAAATCGAGGATTTTTTTTGTACGAGAAACGCAATATCTTGACAAATACTGCACCAATTTTAACGATCAAGGTATAAAATTAAAGTAAAAAGTAGCTGCTTTCTTCGAGTGCATAATTTGTAACATAATACGTTATACCCATTAAGCAATCGTTCACGTACAGAATTGTTTACTTTACTTAACAACTCTGTCGCCGGTGACAGCTATCTTGTAGGAAAAACGCGTGGGAACTCGTGCACTATAAAAAATCAATAAAAATACTATAATTTAACATAAACGCAAACACAACATAAAAAACACTGAAATTTATTGCGTTTTTAACACAAAAAAAACTAATATTTTGAAAAACCCCAAATGTTTAGGGTGCCAACGTTTCTTCTGTTTTAATTACTTCTTTAAACACCTCGGTTTTAACATTTCGTGTTTGGATAAATCGTCTTTTGGGTGAATGAAATTTTATAAACGAAACTACATTTAAAACAGAAGCTTCCCAGTAAAGAAGTTTTTTTTCTTTTCACAGGTTGTAAAGAAGCCAAAAACCGATAGTTTTTAGAAAAGTACATAAAAAATTGCACCCAAGCAGGGGCGTAGCCAACATTTCGGAAAAGGGGGGTTGTACTCCATACAAATTTTTCGAAAAGGGGGGGTTTTAGGGGGTTGTACTCCAAATTTTCAAAATACCGTAAAAAAGACATTAAAAAAGGGTAAAATTTTTTGCGCTTCGCGCTAAGTGATTTTTTTTTTGCTTTTATTTGCATTGTTTTTTCAAGTTAAATTTAAAAATTTATAGGTTTAAAAAGGTATAACATTAAAAATCGTGCGACAGCACGAAAAAATTTTAAAAAACTGCCTTTGAAATTTATTAGAAACATCATTTTATCTCCGCCAGCCCAAAAAGGGGGCTTACAACCCCCATAACCCCTCCCCCTGGCTACGCCATTGCACTCAAGTGACGAAGTTTTCCGAAGATGTTGAAAGAAGAAATAAAAACCGACGAAAGTTCCGGAAACCAAATGATTTTATTATGAAAGATAAATTTAAGGTTTTGACTCATTTCAAACATACTTGCATAGAAGGATGAATATATATTTAAGGTTTAAATGTATCATTTTTGTGTATTAATTGATTGACAATGTTTGTTAACTGCGCAGTTTACAGTCATTGTGTACCTAGCGGTGGCACTGCTACTGCACTGTGAACTTTGCGGTACGTGCAAATTTCTGTAGGAAACAAACTCAATAAAACACATATAAAAAAGCAAAATAACAGCCATTATTTGTATTTCAGTTTATAAACTTGCATTCGTTTTATTTCCAAAATTATTGCTAAAAAAGTCACAAAGTTTGCCAAAATTAACTTTTGTAATCGATAACGGCTTTAAAATTTTTTTTTTCTATTAAAGTTTTAAGTAATTTTTTTCTTTCACGAATCACTTTAATATTATTTTTGTCATTGTTAATATTGAAATTGGGAAGCATCAACCCCATTCTGGAATAATAATACGTAATAACAGTGCGAAATACGGAGTTAGGTGCGCACCTAACTGACTTGGGACACCCCCCAGGCTGACCTAAATATGCTCACCTAAATCCCAGAGTTAGGTGACCATTTGGGTGCCCACCTAACTTTAGGTCGCTCTGTGGAACAGTCCCAAGTTAGGTGCGCACCTAACTTTGAGTTTAGGTGCGCACCTAAAAGTTAGGTCGATCTCTGGAACCGGCCCCTATTCTTTGGTAAAATTTCTGATACACGCCAGTTTTAAGATTCTTTAATTGAACTCATTAAAACCGGAGTTAAGGAAGGAGATCTGGCTAATAGTAGTATTTAGGGTACTTGGCCTAATCCGCCACCACCGTTTGTTTCAAAACCTAACAATAATTTCACTCAAAAAAGTTACGCTTCTATTCTTTCTGGTGCCAACAGCACACCTGTGGGCAGTTTAGCTAGCAACCAAAGTTGCACATCTTTAGTAGCCTCTCAATCTAATCAGGCCTCTGTTACAAATCAACATCCAGAAAGATCTAATAGCCAGACTTCTTAATTATTAGTTTAGGTCTCTATGATATGTCAAGCATTGTTTGTTATTTTATTTAAAATTTAATTGTTGTTATCATAGAAAATTTTTTTGCTAAAACAATTTTCTCACTACCACACATAAAACAAACTAAATTATTTACAAGTGTATTTAAAATTAAGGCAATGGTTTTAAAACCAAACTTTTTTATCAAAATTAATTTTTGTTTCCCTTTTGTACCAATACATTAAACAAACATTTTTTAACTTTCAAATATTTTTCTCAAACTGTGTAAAATTAAACTATAAAATTTCTTTAAAGTGCAAAAATACTTTAAATATTTTTTACTAAATTAATGTTATTTTCAGTATGCACTATATTTTGCTTTAAAAGCAAACAAAAAATATATTAACAAAACTATATTTTAATAACTCAAGGGTACTAAAACGTCCCTCCCATTGGGGGTGGGGGTATCACCTCCAACTAAAATTATGTTTAGCTCAAAAAATTGTGCCCTAAGTACCCTGCATCAGGGCCTAATAATCTCAGGTTCTGCTCTATCATGCAATAGTAATACTACCTTGGTACGAGGTAGTGTAAACAACGTCAATGCAAATACACTTGTTAATAATTATTTCACTATAAATAAAAATGATAACACAAAATTTATCTCCACTAATAATTTAAAATTTAACACAGAGCCTTGCAAAAGCTCCAGATGCTTGACATGTCATTATATTGATGATACAAAATACATTACAACATATTGTACTAAACGAAAATTTCTCCCAAACATTGAAAAAGAAGCTAATTGTAATTCTAAAAACGTAGTATATAACATAAATTGTAAAAAGTGTGGATTACAATACATAGGAGAAACACAAAGGACACTTCGGCAAAGATTTAATGAACACAATAGAGATGTTAAAAATAATATTAAAGACACGTTCTTAGTTAAACATTTTAATAGTAATAATCACTCCTATGAAGATATGAGCATATGTATACTAGAAGTCTGTAATAACCAGAAACAAACTTTATTACACCGTGAAGATTTGTGGATTAGGTCACTTAATACTGCTTATCCATTTGGGTTAAATGACAAAATTATTGGTTATGGTTTAATATCAACAGAAAAAGACCCACGCAATTTTAAACACCACCCATATTTTTGTAAAAGGATGCCTTCCCTAAAAAAACTAAAGAATAGAAAAAATCGAAAACGAAATAGTGGTACAGATAATGAAATTAAAATTAATCAGGGAAGAGCGCGGAGCGCTCTTTCTTTTATATTAAATGGGTTAAGTCACTGCGCGGTTAACCGTTGTTGATGGCGTCATCGAAATCAACAAAACCTTGAATAGTTTTTTAGCCAATTAAAAATCTAAACATTTTACATAACTAAAATATTACCCATATTTTTCTGATATTAAAAACCTAAAAACTTTTGCTAAACATACCTGAATTTCATACTAAAGTCACTGCGCGGTTAACCGTTGTTGATGGCGTCATCGAAATCAACAAAACCTTGAATAGTTTTTTAGCCAATTAAAAATGTAAACATTTTACATAACTAAAATATTACCCATATTTTTCTGATATTAAAAACCTAAAAACTTTTGCTAAACATACCTGAATTTCATACTAATAAGCTTAATTTGCTTAACTTTTTTTTGTTTTTTTTTTTTGGGTCCCCCAAAAATTTTTTACTGTGGTGCATATTTGGAGCTGATTTTTTGCACGTAGATGCTAAATTGCCCATTCACCTGAATTTCATTCTCGAATATGCTCTATTGCCCGTAGTTAAACCTCTGTTCATGTGAAAAACGACCAGTTTTCTTTTAAGTTACGCATTAGGTACTGGGGTACTTGTGTGACACTTTTTTTTCTTACTGAATTAAATATTAAGTAA
>JASAMX010016606.1:0-10209 GCA_030248175.1 Microlaimidae sp. YZB2_3
AATACCTTATATTTTGTAATAAATATCAGCTGGAATAAAATTTCTCAGTGTGTTTTAGTTCCTTTAATTAAAATTTTTCTTCCCAAAGGGCATTCTGTCTGTTTTCGTTTTCAAACGTTTTTTAACGTTTTCAGAATGTCTGGAAGTTTATTGTTGGTCCCCAGCAGTTAAGATCGTTGTTATTAGAAGTTGATTGGAGTGCAGTGCAATAGGGCTGTATAAACTCCGCAGATTTACTCCAAATTGGTACAAGTTCCATGCGTGTACCAAAATTCCTTTTGACCGATTCAAAAGTAATTACAAATTGTGTAACATTTTTCTAGCCTAAATCAAACACGTAGACCGCATTTTTGGGGTTATTTTTCAGATTTAAAATTCTGATAAAAAGTTGTAAACCAATTTGTACCCAAAAATTACCCCTTTTTTGGAATGTACAATTTATGTTATTAAGAAAATTTTTTTATTAACCTTTTAATCAAATTAATATTTTTTTATTCGTATCATCAAGTGTCTGGCTACAAATATACTTCTATTTTTTTCATAGTAACTACCAATATTTTATAATAACTGTTCAAATACCCATCAAATTTTGATTGTGAAAAAAATTCACAGTTTTGAAAAACAACAAAACATTTTAATAAAAAACAATTATAATACAATTTTGTTTGGTTTTTAGGCTTTGCTTAGGTTTAGGAACAACAAATCGGTGAAAATTTATTTTATATTTGCGTTTGAAGCCAAACAAACTTTGTTGTCCATGTTTTTGGTGGACCATGTCACTTTCGAAATTCCAATTTTTTTTGAAAATTTTTAGGTTTTTAGGACTTCTAGCATTGTTAATACATAATTTTTAAATTAGTTTGTTAGTTTACAGATTTTTTTTAACATCATAAATTGCACATCCTGAAGCTTAAACCTCAGAAATAACCACAAAAATGAGGTCTATGTGTTTTATTTAGGCTATTAAAATGTTTTACAGCCTGTATTTATGTTTGGATCGGTCAAATCGAATTTTGGTAGACGTAAAGAACTTGCACCGGCACCCTCCAAATAAGTAACATCATTTTTGGCGCTAAATCAAGCATTGTAATTGTGAAAAAAAGAACTTTCTTCATAAGCAGTGTTAAATAATTAAATTTATTTATTCAAGTAAAGTTTTAAAAGTTTTTTTAAAATAAAATCATAAATTAAATTTTAGTTATATTCATTAAATTATTTCTCGCAATACAATGGGCACCCGGGTGTATTTGGGCCGAATCAGCCCCAGGACCAGCGAGCGGGACATCGAGCGCTTTTTCCGCGGCTACGGGAAGATCATCGAGGTGATACTGAAGACGGGATTCGCTTTCGTGGAATTCGCGGAGTACAGGGACGCCGACGATGCCGTGCACGATTTGAACGGAAGGGAGTTGGTGGGGGAACGGTAAGTATAATTTTCGTAATAAGTGTTCGCGAATTTTTTGCACTTTTTAGCCTATTTCAATGTATTTTAAGCCATTTTAGACCTATTTTTACCTTATTTCCGCTTTTTTTGTCCCTTTTTTCCCTTTTCCATTCTTTTTTTCTCTTTTTTTCACCTTTTTTTTTCTCTTTTTTTTCTTTCCCCCTGCTTGCTGCCCCCGGTTTTATTGCCCCCCCCCCGTTTCAAAAAAGTTGCCCCCTCCGGCCCCCCCCATTTTGCAATTGCCCCCCCCCCCCCCCCCGTTTTAACCCCGGGGGGGGGGGCAGTGCACATGTCTGAGCATAGGTCACCGACCTTCGACGGCTCAGGAGGGGGGTCCACACCCCGGGGTGTGGAGGTTTTTGACCTCCAGGTGGGGGGTCACACCCCGGGGTGTTTTTTTTGTAAAAAAGCTGGGGGGGGTGGTCACACCCCTGGGTGTTTTTTTTTTGACCAAAATTGACAATTTTTTGACGCACTTTGGCCATTTTTTAAGCATTTTTTGGGATTGTCTGGTGGGGGGGTGGTCAAAAATGGGCCTTAGGGGGGGGGGTCAGGGGGTTCAAGGGGTCGATTGGGGGGGGAGGGGTCAAAAATGGGCCTTAGGGGGGGGATAGGTCTCAGAGGCCGTAGGGGGGGTGACCCCCCCCCTACCCCCCCTTCGGTGACCTATGTGTCTGAGTGTTTTATTACACAACTGAATTGTGTTAAAAAATTGCATTTTCGTCGCCTTCTTGGATTGTGATGGCTTAAAATGCGCATCCAGACCTGTGCACGATCTATACATGCCCCCCCCGTTTTATTTGAGGATTTGCCCCTTCCCCCCCGTTTTATTGCCCCTCCCCGCCAAAAAATGAAAAAGTACCCTAAAATTATGATGTCATTTTTAACCTACGATGACGCCATCATCGCGAATTTTTCGCAGTTTTTAGCCTATTTCATCCTTCTTGGATTGTGATGGCTTAAAATGCGCATCCAGACCTGTGCACGATCTGGAAATGCCTCCCCTCGTTTTATTAGAGGATTTGCCCCCCCCCGTTTTATTGCCCCTTCCCGCCAAAAAATGACAAAGTACCCTAAAATTATGACGTCATTTTTAACCTATGATGACGCCATCATCGCGAATTTTTTGCAGTTTTTAGCCTATTTCAATGTATTTTAAGCCATTTTAGACCTATTTTTACCTTTTTTTAGCTTTTTTTGTCCCTTTTTGTCCCTTTTCCCTTCTTTTTTCTCTTTATTTCCCCTTTTTTTCTCTTTTTTTCTTTCCTCCCTGCTTGCCCCTCCCCCCGTTTTATTGCCCCCCCCCCGTTTCAAAAAAATTGCCCTCCCCGTTTTGGCCGTGCCCCCCCCCCCCCGATAAACTACCGGGGAGGCGGCTTGCACAGGTCTGTAATAAGTGTTTTATTACACCACTCAATTGTGTGAAAAAATTGCATTTTCGTCGCCTTCTTGGATTGTGATGGCTTAAAATGCTCATCCGCTGACATCGCCTATTTTGAAAATTCGCTTATAAAGACTTTTAAACTCACATCAGCTAGTTTTTGGCTTATTTTTTATTTTCAATCTAAAATTACCTATTTATATATTTTTAAGCTTTTTTCGAGCTAAAGTTTTAAGGTATAATTGGGTTTTTAAGCAATAAAAAGCTCAAAAAGCAATATAAAACGCATTTTTACTGTTTTTTTTTATTTAAAAATGATACGAGTAAAGTTTACTCCAGAAAGAAAAGAACGATATTGTAGTAGCGGACCTGTGCACTGCCCTCCCCCCGGGGTTTTATTGGGGGAGGCAATTCCAAAACGGGAGGCGGGCACGGGGGGCGCAACTTTTTTGTAACGGGGTGAGGGCAATAAAACAGGAGGTGGGAGCCAGACAGGGGAGAAAGAAAAAGGAAAAAAAGGACAAAAAAAGCAAAAGTAAGGTCTTAAAATACATTAAATAGGCTAAAAACTGCAAAAAAATGGCGATGATGGCGTCATTATAGGTCAAAAATGGCGTCATATTTTAGGGTATTTATTTTTTGGCAGGGGGGCAAATCTTTCAATAAAGCGGGGGGAGCATTTCCAGACCGTGCACAGGTTTGTTGTAGTAAGAATGCTATGCACTAAATAGAAATAGACACCCCCAAATTTAAATTTTTTCTCTCTCAAAATTGTCATCCGCAGATTTCAAAACAATAATAACCGAACACATAATGATAATCGGGTCATATATGGGCAGAGGGTGTTGGGGAAGGGTTATACTTCCCCCTTCTCCAAAAAAATCTCGAAACTGCTGACAGCCGTCGCCCACTCCCCTAAAATTTGAGGGTACCTTGGACACCCTTCCTAAAATTTCAGAGGTCCCAGTAATAAAAATGCTAATAAATGGGGTATTTGGGGTATACCCCCAAAATTTTTTTTGCACACCCCCCCCCCCCAAATTTCGGGGGTTGGGTATACTCCCCCCAAATTAGAGAGGCTGCCCACCTACGAACCTGGTCCCAATAACTAAGTAACTACAGTAATTGCCGCTAGAATCAATCGAAAGATATTAAAAGGAAACACCAGCAAATTCAAGGGTTCGCAAAGACCAGACTTATGCAGGGAGAAAGAAAGGGTGGGTGGGTGGGATGGTTTCTTTTTAAATTCTCAAAACTGCCTATCTATATCCTAATATCCCCTTAAATGTGTATTCTGAACACCCTCCCCCATTAATTAGCTAGAAGGTAGGGAGGCTTGTCTTTTTGGGTCAATTTAATACAAAATCCCAGATTTCAAATCTACTCGGTGTCTTTCACTCCTTCCATAAAAAAGTCGAGGGGCGAACATCCTGAATCGCCCTCCGCCCTCCTGTT
Organism: Microlaimidae sp. YZB2_3; assembly: GCA_030248175.1. Classification (NCBI taxonomy): domain Eukaryota; kingdom Metazoa; phylum Nematoda; class Chromadorea; order Desmodorida; family Microlaimidae; species Microlaimidae sp. YZB2_3. The sequence goes on from JASAMX010016606.1 coordinate 4,281, forward strand.
GAAAATTTTTGCCTTCCAACCGGGGTGGGACTCCTCGGTGTATCCGACCAAAAACATCTACGGCCTTCTTACTTATAAACATACATGGGCAAGTTGGTCCGGAGTGGGGGGTTAAACCCCAAATTAGGGGGGGGGTTAAAATCCGAGAAACGCAAAATACCCATATCGTTTTTTTCTGGAGTGTATTTTACCCATATCGTTTTTCGATTTTGAAGGAAAAATAGGTAAAAAAAACGCTAATTTTAGGTCAAAAAGCCCTTTTTATTGCATTTTTGAGCTTTTTATTGCTTAAAACATTCATTTTGACCTCAAAACTTAAGTTTGGAGGCAGTTAGAAGTCATTTTAAAGACATTTTTTTCTTCATTTTTTCAAAATTGGGGGGGTTAACTTTTTCTCCCCCCCCACTTTTGAGTGGGGGGGGGGTTAAACCCCCCTTCTCAGAATTTGGGGGGGTTAACCCCCCAACCCTCCCCCGTGCCCATGTATGCTTATAAATATTTTGTTTGTTTAGCGTGAACGTGGATTTCGCCCGGGGTACTCCACACGGTCGGGACCGCTATCGGTTCCCGATGAGCAACGAGCGGGGACGATCCCCCCGGCGCGGCCGCAGTCGGGAACGGGGCGGCCGGGACAAGGGCGCCGCCGACCGGACGGACTACCGAATATTGGTGGAAAACCTATCCAGTCGCATCTCCTGGCAGGTTTGTTGACGGACGCTACTACCGCAGCGGTGACTTCTGACACTTTATTAGAAAATTCCTAATAAAAAATAGATTTAGGTTTTCAAATCCGTTGACGGAGGCTATCGCGGCGGTGGTGACTCATGATATTTTATTGGCTAACAATCCTAATAGATAGTTTATTGATTCTTTAATGACATTATCCGCATTTCCCAGCCAGGTCGGTTTGACCTTGACAGAGGCTAAGCTAAGTTAAATTGTATAGCCATCGTTAACATTTTTAACATTGAACCTTCCTCACACGTGACACTCCTTTAGATTTGGAAAGTATTTACCCAGGTCTACGTGGCCCCATTAGTATGGGTAAGTGAAGAAAAAACTCGGATTTTTTCCAAAAAAAAAACACCCCCATATCTCCCTAAATACAACTCAAAACTCAAACTTGAAGGTTTAAAATTTGAAAAATAATGACATTTTTAAAATTTTGAATTTTTTTTCTCGAAAACGAGTTCACCTATGCTGTGTTTGGAATATCGGTATTTGTGACCCTTTATAGGTACATGCATGAAAATTTACATTATAAACGATTAGACCCGCTCTTTCACGTTGTAACCTTGGTTTTTAACCTATTCGCATTAATTTTTTATAATAGAGTGTTTTTTTTAGAAAAACGCTGTAAACAAATTTGAGTGTTTTTCCAAAAAAAAACACCACAAAAATCACGTAAGATTTAATAAAAAGTTCTAAAAGTGTGTTTTAACTTCAAAAACATATAAAAACGGCATTTAAAAAAATTACTTGTCATATGGTGCATTTTACAAAAATGTAAAATTTATTATTGAGACAAAAAAGTAAAAAAAAACAAAAAAAAATATTTTAAAAATTAAAAAAATATTTCATCACTGTTTTTATTTACTTAAATTTTTGTGCAATTTTGTTAAAAATAATTCCCGAGTTCAAAAACAGACCCTCAGCCAAAAAAATTTTATGTTTTCGTATCAAAATTAATGTTTTTCTGGTCACTATTATTATGTCAAAAGATTAAAATTTTCATACAGTCACTAAACTGTGAAAAATATTTTTCCGAACTGCTGTTTTGAGGTAAAAAAATGCGTAGATTTAATAAAAATTGTTTTTGTAGCTCTAAAATTAACAAAAAATTACAATTATAGACAAAAAAGTGAAAATGATATTTTTCAAACTTTTTTCTCTCTCTATGTTAACATTTTAATAAATCACAAAATTATTGCAAAAATAACTTGCTTGTGGTAAAGTGACCGAAAAACACCTTTTTTTCTAATTTTCTCATTTATTTAATATATTTATGAATAAAATCTGTATCAGAAGCTGAAAAGCGCCCCAGAAAACTTATAGACCTATTTTGAATAAGCTAAAGGCTTGAATAAATTTTTTTTGAGGGGGGTGCCAAAAAGTGTTTGTGTTTTGTTTTGTTTTTTTGTTCACTTACCCATAAGCCAGAGAGATCGCACCCCACTAATCTTTAAGACACTCCCTTCTAATATTCTGTCAAGACTGTCGTCACATACTAGCACACATGGGAACGGGGGGAGTTTACCCTCTCCCAAATTTTAAGATGGGGGTTTAACCCCCCACCCCCAAATTTTAAAAAAGTAAAAAAATGTCTTTAAAATGACTTTTAACTGTCTCCAAACTTAAATTTTAAAGTCAACATGAATGTTTTAAGCAATAAAAATGTCAAAAATGCAATAAAAGGGCTTTTTGACCTAAAATTAGTGTTTTTTACCTATTTTTCCCTCAAAATCGAAAAACTATATGGGTAAAATGCACTCCAGAAAAAACTATATGGGTAAATTGCGTGTCTCGGATTTTAATCCCTCTCCCCTAATTCCGGGTTTAATAATAACCCCCTCCCCACTCCGAACCAACTTACCCATGTATGCCTATGAGCATAGATCACCGACCTCTGACGGCTAGAGGAGAGGATTATACGCATAGGTCACCGAAGGGGGGGGGTAGGGGGGACACCCCCCCTACTGCCTCTGAGACCTATCCCCCCCCCTAAGATCCATTTTTGACCCATCCCCCTCCCCTTCGACCCCTTGAACCCCTGACCCCCCTCCTAAGGCCCATTTTCGACCCCTCCCCCCCATCAACCATATCCAGACCGGGCAACCCCCCCCTACCAAAGGGATTTGGAACTGGCTAAACCCCCCCTACCACTTCATCTCCACCCTGGCTACACCCCCCTAAAAATAATTAGGGTACCTAATTAGGCAAATAATAACAAAAAAGGTACCTGCATAATTATGATGATGTTTTTTACGCTTTTTTTGAAAATTTGGTAGCACCCCCCCCCTAACCCCCCCTAAAGATCATGAACTCCCTAACCCCAAGCACCCCGGGGTGTTTTTTTTTCAGAAAAAACACCCCGGGGTGGCCCCCCCGGGAGGTCAAAAACCAAAACACCCCGGGGTGTGGACCCCCCCCTAAGCCGTCGAAGGTCGGTGACCTATGATTATACGGTAGGGTGTTGGGATTTTTGACAGTTAGAAAATGAACCGTACGCTAGGGTGTAAAAACACGGTGGAGTAAGGGAGTAAGAAGGGTTTTTAAGGGGGTGGTAAAATAAGCGGTTTGTTGCATAAAAATAATACGTTTGCAACAATGCTTTTAAGTTTTAACCCTTTAAATACACTAATAAGCAGGGACGTAAAAAGACGTAACCAGGGTGGCGGGCGCCCCCCCCCTCCCGAATCGGTCGAACAAGGGGGAAAATAAGGATAGTGGTTGGGCGGGGTGGGGGGCGGCCGCTCCCCCCCCCCCCGAAATGGTCGCCAGATAGTAAAATTTGGGGGTTTTCAGAGGCTAAAAATTCAAAATTTTGTAGCGCCTCGCTAATCGCTCGGCGCCAAACTATAAAATAATTTTGGTACCCCAATTGACCCTAAAAAACAAAAATTTTTTCTGCTAAGTAATAAGTACTACACAGAAAGCAAAACAAACAATCATATTGCTTGATTAATGTACCTCCCCCTCCCAAATTTTCCAGCCTTTAATTTAATTTCCCAAATTTTTCCAGCCTTTTTCCCAAATTTTATAGCATTGGCTCGGATTTTTTTCATATAAGTAGGTATCCTAAAAAACATGGAGTCGAGATGCTGTTCATGTGCTTTGGTTTACAATGTGGGTGTAGCCAAGGGGTCTGATCTGAAAGGTCTCTGAATTCCTTTTTTGTGAAATCCAGGCTCTGCCAATGTGTGTTAATGTAATTTTTAACTAAGAAAACATGTTTTTACCGCTAAAAACATTAGATAATAGGTTATTAGGCCAAAAACATTGTATTATACAGCTTTATCTACGTTTAACCCTGCTTTTTTAACGTTTTCAAAAATTAAGATGGGGGGCTCCGCCCCCCCCCCCCTCAAAATGAAACTCTGGGTACGTCCCTGCTAATAAGGTTTATAATAATAAATTTTAGGCTTTGCTTAGGCTTGAAACAATTAAAACATACATGGGCACGGGGGTTAACCCCCCAATTCTAAGAAGGGGGGGAGGTTTAACCCCCCCCTACTCAGAAGAGGGAAAAGGTTAACCCCATTAAATTTGAAAAATGAAGAAAAAAATGTTTTTAAAATGACTTTTAACTACCTTCAAACTTAAGTTTTGAGGTCAAAATTAATGTTTTAAACAATAAAAAGCTCAAAAATGCAATAAAAAGGGCTTTTTGACCTAAATTTACGTTTTTTACCTGTTTTTTCTTTTAATCGAAAAACTATATGGCTAAAATGCACTCCAGAAAAAAAAACGATATGGGTATTTTGCGTTTCTCAGATTTTAAAACCCCCCCCCCCTTAATTTTTGATTTAACCCCCCCCCCCGCTCTGGACCAACTTTCCCATGTATAAATTAAAACATTTATTTTCATGTATTGTTGTTAGAGAGTGGAGTGGTCGGGAAGGGTGGCCTGACCAAGAATTTTAGGCAGAAGTAGGGAGTTCAAAAATGAGTCTGGGGGCCTTTAGAGGTCTTGGGAGGGAGAGGGGAGAAGGCCACACGGTACTTCTCGGGGATTTATGCCTATATGAGCCCATAAATTTCCAGAATTAGGTGAAAAGTGGCAGGTGAAACAGTCGGTTATTTAATTAGAACAAAAAAAGTTTATTCTATCCATTGCTTTTTCTGGAAGAAGTGCCTTTTATATGCATTGTTTCAAAACTTCATATGAGAAAAAACGTTTCCTCAGTTTTCTCTTCTTTCAAACAGCCACGGGTTGTTAGAAGTTGAGTGCTAAGTGCTTACCGTTACTCACTCTAAATATTCAAAAACCAGTAGGCTTTAGACGGTAGAATCCCTTGTAGATTTTTGTCATTTATAATGAGAATGTTAAATTGAGCATTTTTCAACGTGGGTAAAAGTATAGTAGTATCCTATACCTATTATGACCAACTTCCAAACATTTCCCCGGTTTTTTTGGACCATTTTCTGAGAACTGTAAATAAGGGTTTTGATCTTTGGCAATTTTTTTATATATTAAATCAAAAAACCCACATTTTTATAAGAGAAATTAAAGTATATTAAAAAAAATAAAAATTAACTCTATAGATAAACACGGTCAAAAAGCTATGGGGGTGTTTACCCCGGGTAAATGACATTTTAAAATCTAGGAGGGGGGTCCTAGGGCATACATGGGCACGGGGGGGTTAACCCCCAAATTCTGAGAAGGGGGTTTAAACCCCCCCCCACTTAGAAGTGGGGGAGAGAAAAGGTTGACCGACCCCCTCCCCCAATTTTGGAAAAATAAAGGAAAAAACGTCTTTAAAATGACTTCTAACTGCCTCCAAACTTAAGTTTTGAGGTCAAAATAAATGTTTTAAGCAACAAAAAGCTCAAAAATGCAATAAAAAAGGCTTTTTGACCTAAAATTAGCGTTTTTTTACCTATTTTTCCTTCAAAATCGAAAAACTATATGAGTAAAATGCACTCCAGAAAAAACAATATGGGTATTTTGCGTGTTTCGGATTTTAACCCCTCTCCCCTAATTTGGGGTTTAACTCCCCCCCCCCACTCCGGACCAACTTGCCCATGTATGATCTAGGGGGGGTAGAACCCCCTTAGCTTTCTAGGGGGAATCGACCCGGGATGGAAGATTTTAAAACCTAGAGGGGGGTCAGGTGGGGTCCAATTTCCGAAGCAAAATACTTTTATTAAACCACCAAAGGTTTAATAATAGTTTTTTTATAGAATAAAACTACATATTGAATAAAAA
>JASAMX010016607.1:0-49283 GCA_030248175.1 Microlaimidae sp. YZB2_3
TTTGAGATATTAATATGGAAATATCAATTTACTTAATTTTAATTTTGCTTGCGAGGAATAAAAACCTAAATATGGAAGCACAACACATAATTGCAATTTTTCAGCTGTTGAAATAATGGGTTTGGGATTATTAATTTTTTGAGTAAAAATATTTACACAATTTTGAGTAAACGTGTGGCTATAGCCGTTTTTGTGCAGAAAAATTTTTAAAACCTTAATCTCTTGTTGAAATGTTTGCATAGAGCTTGTCAATCGAAACGCTCTATGAATTAAACCCAGGTTTAAACTGAATTTGAACGCTGTAGGTAAGAAACTTGTAAAATTTGTATACACACCACTGAAAGTGGGTTTTCGGTATATTGATGTGTTAAAACGATCGTTTTGTTTTGAAATAAATATATCTAAAAACGGCGGAGTTCCATTAGATTTCAGTTCACACGTAAATTCAATGTTTGGATGGCGCGAATTTAAGCAGTCGAGAAAGAGTTGGACGTGGGAACTACAATGTATCCTGAAAGATGATAAAACAATCGTCAATGTATCTTTTGTGAAATAACGGTTTAAAATTTTGTGGACATTTTTTAGCAACTGTTCACTGACATGTTTTTTGTATTTTAGTTAATTAAAGTAACTTAATTATTTTTATTTTGATTGATTTAAATGTACCATTTACAACGCAAAACTCAATGATAAACCAAATAAATTAATTTTCAGATTAATAAACTAGCCAGTTACGCAACAATATACTTGTTGCAAAAGAAGTAACTAAAAACAACACTTTTATTTCCAATCCAAAATTTATCAAAACCTTTATGTGAACGAAAATGTTGTTGTTGTTGTTTATTATTAAACAAATTTACAGCATTATGACGACGTAAAATTACTTTTAGCCAATGAACAGTTGGGAAAAATGATTTCCAATAAACGTGAAAATCTCCAATTTTAGCTCCTCCGACTTTCATTCCCACCGCGCAAAACATAAAGCCGCAAATTACGAATAGTACCCGCTTTGAGGGTCCTTAAATTATAATGTTTTCATGTTTTAAAAACTGTTCGGCTTTGTTATTTACCGTTTTTTATCAGAGAAAGAGTAGCTAACGTTTACAATTAACGCAGAATTAATTTGGAACGGATGCGGTAGTTCAGTGACAAAATTGACTCTTCTCGAGTGCCCCCTACTGTTTTGTTTTGTGCCAATGGTTTTTATTTGATAATTGTAGCGTTTTATGACACAATTGTGTTAATCAACATTCGTTTTCATCGATCAAAATCAACAAACTGTAACCTCCGCTGTTTTCTTGTATTGTTATTGTATTTAAGGTATCGCCCACGAAATTGTGTCACTCAAAATGTAAAAAATTCGCCCATCGATATGAATTTCGCCCATCCAGAAGCGTTCCGACGAAATGGGAACTCGGCCAACAAAAATACACTTTTATCGTGATTCATATAGATTTTTTAACATGAGGCATTTTCGCAAGCGATGATTCAAATATTTGTAATTCTGCTTTATTTTTGTCGCAATGGCCCACTCTGACACTAAAGTTTTTATGAGAATTTTGTAACTATATGAAATCTTTGACGGAATTTTTTTTAATCCATGTTGTTCTTGTAATATTTCTGCACCGCAAATAACATTCTTTGGCAACTTAAGGCGGTGAAAGTTTCACCGCGATGGAGCCAAGCAACAATTTTTAATCTTTGAAATGCACCCAATATTGATTTAGTACATTTTTATATTTATTATTTTGAACATTTTGAGTTTAAATTTATTTTAATATAATCATATTGCATACTGCTTGCAATATTAGCGTATAATAGAATGTAATGCATGTATAAAATATTTAAGGAGATAAAAAAACTGTAGCTCCCAGAAGTATCACTACTGTTTTCCTTGTAATATTTTTGATTTTTTTTTCAAACTTTATTTTTTCAGGAGAAAATGTTAATATTATTAGGTTAGTATTTAATATTCCATTAAAATATCACCAGCTCGTGTTTAATGAAAAGCCACAAAACGGAATTGTTCATACTATTAACATTAATTCCTCTCACACATCCTGTTTTGAAAGTTGTGAATAATTAATTGTGTCTATTATGTTGTGTCAGATCAAAGCCCTTCCGCCGTTGTAAAGGCAATCCGTTTTATTTCCGGCTAACCGCCGTATGCAAATTAACATAGTCATATTTCATGCATTGTTACATCGACAGAGAGAACCGATACTTAATATGGAAAAACATTTTCTTCACTGCTTATATTATATAGAATACACTAGGACAATCACTTTTCCGAAATAATTACAGGTCACCTTAATTGCACGGTTAGATCAAAATAAAAAAAATCCATCAACAAGTTTTTTCTTCTTAATTTTTTGATAAATTAAAAAAAATCTTACAAAAAGGTTTCAAAACTACACCACTCCTGCTTTAAAAGTTCACCTTATTTTTTGAATTTTTTTTTGAACTAGAGTAATAATCATATTCCACAACGCCTAACAAATAACCCTAGTTTATGACTCAGACTAAGCCTATTGGTCGTTTGGGAATACACGCCAGATTGAATCAGGCGTTTCCCTATTCAACTTGTTAATGAAATTTTTAAACAAAAGCAATTAAACAAGCCTTCGAAAACGAATTCATATGTTGACGAAAAAAAATCAAAATAACGACAGATTTCGCATAACAGAAACGACGACTGAATATTTTAAAGTTAATTGAAAAAGAATATAACTTTTAATGTTTTTTTTTAAATTCCGCATTTAAAATTAATTTTATTTGCAATTTTTACCCTAATATTTTTTATGCATTTTCGTGTAACATGTCATTAGGTATACTATATGTGACATGTCCTATAATCACTCAATGATTATACATTTTCAATTATTGAGTTTACTTTATTATAACTCACTAATGACGGTTTATTCTTTTTCTTGTTACACATTTAATAAACAAAACAACAACGCAAACTATAGAATTCTGATTTTTTTAACGAACGTATTACATTCGTCCAGCAATAACGTTAAACGTGATAATTTTTTCGGTTTAATGTAAAAGAGTTCAAAACAAGGTTTAGTCCAGCACCGCTTGATTTTCTGCAACCCATTCCGAAATCTGAAGAGTCAGTAGGAAAAATTGTGACGGTTGTTCGTGGCATTGTTCTTGGAGCCAGTACTTTAGCAATATTAATAATGTTCTGTTCTGCCTACTTTATGGCACAATAACAGCAGGAAACTGGACGGTTTCAAAAGTTCACAGAGCTTCCGGTGGTTAAATATGCGCTTTGGTTAATTCTTTAAGTTCACCTGCTGCAGTCAGCTGTGATTGACCAGGAACTTCATCTAAAAAAAGCAATGTAAAGTTAAAAATATCGCGGCAATAATATCACTGCAATGCAATAATCAGTCTTATTGGGAAATGTTTAAAATAGTTAGATCTAAACATACTTAAAATGAATTCAATTTTATTAAATGTTTTTCTGTGTAATTTTATAAAATTTACAGGATTCACATTGCGTTTTTTACCGTGTAATCGTTCGTACTCAGCAAATCTTGTTTAAAATCCACTTACAACAGAGAAAAAACTACAACGAGATTTGATTTTTTTAAAAGACGGTTAAAAACAGTTGATACAGAGCACGTTCCGTGTAAATTACCACGCACATGTGTCTCGCAAAAAAACACCAAACGCCTGCTAGTCGTTTTTTACGCCACTCAAAAACTGTTGATTCGTTTTCCTAGCAGCCAGCTTGGTGCCAGCCAAAAACCTATACGCTCGCTTTCTTAAAAAAACGATTGTAAAAAGTTCTGCGCAAGAAAAAAAGCGTCTATCCGCGCCTAAACGAAGGCAAATATAATACCAAATTAAAGGTGTATTTATAAAGCCGGTTTTTTGTAAATGATGGCAGTACTGTATTCGTTCGATGGCGTTATTGCGGCGTTAGGGAAGAAGGAAACAATAAACTTAAAACATCCCATTTTCGCGCAATAAGCGACCGTTTAAAGGACAAGTCGCCTGGCGCGGTTTTAAACTGTCAGCTGATTGAGGAAATCCCTTATCAACTGCTTCCTTCCTTTTCAAACGGAAAACATTGAGAGACTTTTGAGGATGTGGGTAATTTGGAGGAATCGGAAAAAGGGATTGTTTGGAATACCTTCAGTAAGACTAAAATTTCAAATTATCCTGGTAAAGAAATTTACTTATATAAATTAGTAATGTTCCCTGGAGCTTCGAGGTCCGGAGCTTCGCTTTTAGGAACTCCGGAGCAGCCCCGGAGCTCCGCTCTATTTTAGTACTGACTTTACGAATAATTTAACAATGATACTATAGATTATTTTGTTAAAATTTTTTGCAAATTTATTTTTTGTTTTAAAATTATTTAAAACGCTAGAAATAGTCTAAAAAATGCAGATATGTAAAACTTGAATAAACTTAAAATCACTCATTTAAAGGGCGGAGTTCCAAGCTCCCTTCAATTTAAATTGCCGGAGCTCCGGAGCATGACATTGAAAGGTATGAACAAGAACATCACTAACATAAATATATAAAATGCGTTCGTTTGTATATATATATATATATAGTTTAGTATTTTAACAAACACTGTAAATAGTTGTTAGGCGATTAAACTTTGTGTTTAAATGAGCGTCCAAAACGCATCATTAAACTGCTGCGGCGCCTCGGTTTCCGGCCAACTTCTATACACTGTGCAACGAGACGCGATATACACTCCGCGTCTGAGCAGCATAACACTTGCAAACTTTTAAATTCTCCCACCATAATTATGATGTGAATTTTAGTGAAATAAAGTTAATTCTTTCCACAAACAAAATTAACCAACCAATAATTTTTTAGGAAACCTTAAAACGACTAGTAATAAGAAACCTTAAAACGACTAGTAGTAACAATTTATTAACAAAAAATTTTTTTGATTTTTGTTTCATATTGTGGATTCGTCAATAAAAACTAAAATCAGCATTTTCTTTTTCTTTCGATCAGGAGTTGGGTTACCCCCTTTCTCCCTCAGCAACCATCACTAGAACTAAGGTTATTCGGTACTTCTTCCCCCCGAAAACCAGTTGGCCCCCGGCTCGTGTCGGCAGTTGTGAACTAATTTACGGGGCTGTTAGCTTGTTTTAGCTCTTTTGTCCTCTTAAGCTTCTGAGCGACGGGAAGTTGATCAATTCCGCGGCATATGTTAGCTCTCGCATTAAAAAACGCTTTATTTCCTGGAAGTGACAGGAAAAACGTCTTTAACATGACATTTATGATCAACCCAGATGGAACAGCCACCAAAATTACCACGCCAAGCAAAAAGTGTGCCGGTTGATTTATTTTTTCTTTCCTTTTTGCAGTTCAAATTCGGCAGAAAAATAATTCACCAAATTACAAAACGCAAAAAATATTTAATCAAATTGTAAAATTTCTGATCCCCATAATTCCCTCCAACTACTTAGGTTTAGCACCAGATATAACAAAAGCAGCTACAATGGGAAATGAAATGTTGTCTGAGGTCAAAAGGTCGGAAAAGAGGGAACCATATGTCCCAGTATCAGAAAGGTATCCTTATCCCATTTCTTAAAAGGCTCTTTCAGCCAATAAAATCCCTCATTAACCCAGAAACCCCGACCTCAGTCATTACATTCTATGCGCCGCTCGTCTGCCTTCTGTTACAAATCCATTGATTTTCTACAATTCCACGGCTTATAATGCTAAACACCAAGGAAATGTAAATGTTCCATTCCACCATTTTTAGCCGAGATATCTTTTTTCTATAAAAAATGAACAAAAGTCTTTTTGAAATAAGAAACCCCAGCAGCAGCAATAAACCGATATAGCTATCGCCTTATATATTTTATGATTCCCATGCTTTTGCGATAGGTTTGTGTTTGTGTTAGCACAGTCGTCTATTGCACAATATTATTGTATATGTACAGTCTACTACAGTAACTTGAGCAAAGTCTATCGTCTGAGTGTTGCGCAATTTCTCGCACCAACGATAAATTGCAAACAAAAGATAAATATCGTTTTTTTACCCCGAGACAAAAATAGCCCCCTCGACATGCCATGTAGACAAACATCAATATCATTATCTTATCACCATCGCAAATATATTAACTAACGACAAAACCAAGTGCTGAAAAGACAGTGAATACCGCAACGCACGTGTTTTGACACGATGCGTGGCGGAACCCCCGCAAAAAGTGGATTATATTTTTACTCGTCTTCAAGTAAAAATAAATCCCAGTCAAAACCAACAAAATTGTAAAATGTTTAACTGTAATCCATTTTGTATTCCCATGATTTCACCCGACACAAATATAGACCGAGTCGCAGGCCAATCTGCCTGCTTTTACTACGAATTGTTCTTCAAAAACTACTCAAAAACTTTTTTAAGAGGAAAGCGGTCATGTTCACGGTTGTTTTGATACTGCATTAGAACTGTTTTGCCGTAACAGAGCGGGGAGGGAGAACGGATCCGGACTTAGGCGGAACTTGGGAAATAATTGAGCGCCGATAGACGGGAATCGGCAGATTAAAAGTGAAAATTGCCTCACTCCGATTTGACTCAGCGAAGGTCGGAGCTGGACGAAATTTTTAACTCACGGACACGCCCCAGTGAGGCAATTAAATACGTCCAGAAACCGGAATATATAATTACCAATTATTCCCTTGATGAGATAATGAGCGTTTGAATTTTAAATGACTAAATTTTTTTCTAAATTTTGAAAAAGAAATTCGGTTTGACAGTAAGCAGGTATATCTTATTATTTAAACATGATTACCTGCCGTTTTAAATTATTTTTTTTTCAACTGAAAAATAAACTTAATAACCTTTTTTAAATTAATAAAAAAATTTGAACCAGAAATTGTCTTTTACTCTATAAATCTAGCTTTTTATCTTTTAATGTTTACTGTCATGTAAATGTATGATTAAGTTAAAAATATTATATGTACGTACATGTAATAATAACCAAAAAAAATCAGATTTTAAACCTAACTTAAACGCATAGCCAAGTACAACAAGCTCTTCCATTCTCCCATTTCCTTTTCCTCTCCACAGAAAACCAAATTACACAAACCGAGATTTCACGCCATTCACCTATCTCATTTACCATGAACCTAAGTAAACAACAGAAGAACCCCAAAACCCGCAACCGACCCTGAAGGTCGAAACTAACAAAACAAAAAAATGACCCTGGAACAAAAAAAACTGACGAAAAAAAACAAAAAGCGACCCTGGACACTGTGACGGGTTTTAGAATTGCTTTTCCGAAACGCTGAACTCACAGGGGTCCAAGGTCGCTATTATGGGTTAGGAAGGAACACAACAAATAAAATAGGACTAAAGTCTGCTTTATTCAAACGTTTGATCCTATTTCCATCATCTGAGCAGGGGTCTGGGATCCGTGTCGAAAACAAATATATGCGAATACAAAAGGGAATGAAATTGACAATAAAAAAATTTATATTTATATAACGTCTCGAGTATGAGCGATGTTAACACTGTCAAATTAAATGAGCGCGTATACAATACTGTGAATATGCGTGTAGTGACTGACACTCCAAACACTTTATAAATAGGCTAAAATTAGAGTCGAAATTTTTCGATAAGTTTTTAAATGTTTTCATATAGTTCACTCACGGTGTGTTACGTAATAGAGGGTCTATTTTTTATTATTTTGTTGGTTTTGTTTGTTAAATTTTATTATTTAATTAACCTGATCATATCAGATTTTGAAATTTTAAGTAGCACGATATATCGGGGGTTTTGAATAAATCAGCGGTAAATTAGCATTGCCAAAAGAGAAGACGCTTTGGTGAAATTATTTGTTTAGAATAGGTTTACTAACACGTGGGGCCAAGAAACAAAATACCACCGTCGGTTCATCAAAGCCCAAGACCGCAATTCAAAAGAGATAAAGGTACCAGGAGTCAACAAAGGTCAAAAAGCCACTGCGCTTAATCTCTTAAACACTCTGCCGCCCACTAGATTATATTTCCCTCCAATGTGAATGAGAAGCTTTTAATACATACTTCCTGTTCCTGCCACTATAACAGTGGATATACCCGTGGATGCCGAATACACTCGCAAGTAAAGCCTTGCGTTTGGGGTTTAGATTAAAAATAGATGGACCAGTTAGTCAAGATTTGGTAGTGGTATGGTAGGTATGCCCACCAAAAGCCACACTCAACAGTTCATGTTTTTTGTAATTTACGAACTAGATAAAAGAAACAAAGTTTAGCGGGAGTACTTTCTTGCGTTTTAGCGTATTTTTGATTTTTTTTTTGCATTGGACTGGATTATAATTTAAACTTCTGTCTTTATTTACCTATTTTAATTTCAATTTTTTAATGATTAAGTTGGTTGCAAGGCCATACGTACATAGAACTACGATTTAAACCAAATCCCACGAGAAAACCAATTCTGACTTTATGAATGTGTATCCGTGTCATTCTCTTTAAAGGTAACGACGCCAACTGTCAAATTATTGAATAAAACTCCAGATAAGCTTATCAAAATTTTTGTGAGGGAAAAATGGAGAAATAAGGTGCGGCACATCAAAATAAACAATCCATTAACGTATTCAAATGTTCGTTTCCTCGAGAAAAAGTCCGCTACCGTACATTTTTACTCTAAGGCGAAAAAAAACGGCACTTTCAAAAAGACCATTTCCTGATTGAGTCAGCCGACGGGAAAAAACACTAAAAAAGTCTCATTAAATTGGCTAATCACCTCTTTTCGTATGCGGGAAATTGCGGTTGTAGCCAAGAAAAAACCAGTTAAGATCTGTTTCTTGATGGGCTAAAACGCTATCGAATATCGTAACAAGCCTTTAAAATAATCCAACTGAAGCTATACAATCGCTCATCAAATTTTAAACTTGCGGGAAAATAGGCGGTGGCCAGTAAAACGTCCATTTCAACGTCCGTTTTATTACTTTTCGGATCTCGGATTTCAGATCGAGCCTTTGTACGTCGCTTTTACAAAGCATGGGAAATACCAGCTATACATATTATTTACTTATATACATGGGATAAGGATTAAGGATTCGATGATGTTTATTATCTATGGGTGACAATGACAAGTAAGCATTGTATTTGTACGTCATAAAAAATTTAAGCCGGACGGTATGATAACACAACAGGAACAACTTGTCCCCAAGTTCATTTTTTTATTATTATTTTGCCTTCATATCATAGATGAACAAGGGAGAGGGGTAGAATGGGGTCCACCCCTCTAGCCTTGAAATTTTGCCCCCTGCTCTAAAAAAATCCAGGGCCCCCCTTCCCCCAAATTTTCGAATTTTTTACCCCTGACCTGACCCCTCTCTAGATTTTGAAATCTGCCCCCCTCCCCTCTCGAGAAAATTTTAAGGAATTTTTTTATACCAAATTTTCTTGCAAAAACGTGAATTTTCAACACAAATTCATGTTTTTAGACCCTTTTTATACCTAAATATCGCTTTTTATTCAATAAAATGTAATATTATCTTATAAAAAACTATTATTAAATATTTAATGGTTTAAAAGTATTTTGTTTCGGAAATCAGACCCCACCTGACCCCCCTCTAGGTTTTAAAATCTTCCACCCCGGGTCGACCCCCCTAGAAAGCTAGGGGGGTTCGACCCCCCCTAGGACCCCCTCCTAGATTTTGAAATGTCATTTACCCGGGGTAAACACCATACATGGGCAAGTTGGTCCGGAGTGGGGGGGGGTTAAACCCCAAATTAAGGGGGGGTTAAAATCCGAGAAACGCAAAATACCCATATCATTTTTTTTTCTGGAGTGCATTTTACCCATATCGTTTTTCGATTTTGAAGGAAAAATAAGTAAAAAACGCTAATTTTAGGTCAAAAAGCCCTTTTTATAGCTTTTTTGAGCTTTTTATTGCTTAAAACATTCATTTTGATCTCAAAACTTAAGTTTGAAGGCAGTTAAAAGTCATTTTAAAAACATTTTTTTCTTCATTTTTCTAAAATAAATTGGGGGGGGGGGGTTAACCTTTTCTCTCCCCCCCACTTCTGAGTGGGAAGGGGGGTTAAACCCCCTTTCTCAGAATTTTTTTTTGGGGGGGGGGTTAACCCCCCAACCCCCGTGCCCATGTATGGTAAACACCCCCCTAGCTTTTTGAACGTGTTCATCTATGCTTCATATTATAACACTCTTATTTGATTTTACGTGTATTGATATTTGATAGATACAAACTTGATTTTTTAAAAACTAAAGGTGTCTTGCATAACGTTTTTGTAAACAATTTTATAATTTCTGCACTATTCTGCTAAGTTGATTTGGTTCCTATAATATATGGTGTGCCAACCAACACTAAATAATACTAAATTCGATTTAAAAAAACACACCCTTCTCTTAGTTTTTTTTCTTTTTTTCAAACTCTATCGATTGCGGTGGCATTAAAAATGCAAAAAGAAAAGAATTAAACATTTTTTCGAATATTCAATAAGTAAAAAAAACAGCGTGGGTTGCAAAAAAACTAAATGCGAAATGTTTTCTGAAATTTCTAAGCGTAGAAAAAAGAAGCGTCGGTTTTGGAAAAACAACTACAAGATTTTTTTCGTGAATTTTTAATGCCTCAAAAAAAAGCTTCATAGTTATTAAAAATACAGATTGTAGAATGGCCATGTTGTAAAAATGTGGTTATACAAAAACGCAATCTGATTTCCTTTTGACAGCTTAAGCGAGAAAACGCTTGCCAAATAAAACCATGGTGATAAAAAGGGTGGTGTTGACCCAAAACGAGTTCTAAAATAGTATTACATTCTGGAGCATTTAAAATATAATTGTCAAGTTTTCTCATGTCAGTTTTTGCCTACCCCTGCTGCAATTTTTTTATTTATATGCATCTCAAGTTTTATTTTAACTTCCTTAACTTAAATTTTCACTTAAATGCAAATTTTAATATTCTCCAAAAGCGGGTGGTTGCCCACCCCGTTCACCAAGATTCATCTAATTAAAACATCCGAATGGAATATAATGCATCCCGGAAGACAAGGAGGCAAAAAATACGAGAAAAGAACCTTTTTAAATCGTTTTAATACTCAAGCCGCTGTGTTCGCTCGGGCGTTAACACATGTAGTCCAGTCGGGGCGTTGGTCGCTTTTGCAATTTTATTATTAGCATCTTATTCTTGGTCCGCCTCGCAGCTTCAAGCTCCGGAGCAGCTGTTAAGCTAACTATGTAAGCTGTCGGCGTGGCTTGGCTTTTTCATCCAACCCCACCCTCTCCCTCTTCTACGGCCAGCACTGCTCAGGAACAAAACGTCATGTCGTTTATTCTTTTAAAATAGCCCAAGACACCTAATAAATTCTCGAGTTAGACGCCTAAAAAACATCTGAAGGAAAAATTAAACAGCTCCAGGCTGCCTTAAAACCTGTTTTTTTGAATCTATTAAGGGAAACCACGCCGCGAAAAAAACAACTCAAAAAACGTTGAAAGATAAGTAACTGGATTTTAAATGATTTTAAAGTGTAAAAAGTTGTTTTTTTAGATAGCAGGTGTATTAACGCGATGATTTTCAATATATCACTGTCATTTCTTGAGATTAATATCAAGTTTTCACACCGAATCAAGGCTGATCTTCTTTTTGGGGCGTTCAGGAAGGAAAAACTAGACTTGTGTTTTTTTCTGTTTTTGCTTTTTGAAAACCTTTCAAAACGAGAATTCAGAAGGCAATGGCAAGTTTAGAAATGTGTATATAATAAATTAATGTATAAACGGTATAATACTAAATGTAAAAGCGACAGGTCACAGCTTTAATTTTAAATGACAGAATATACAAAACACATTGTGTGACATACTGACATACTATACATAACGGTGATAATGCCTTTTTTTAAATTTTCATGGCGTGTTTTTTATTGACTGATTTAAATTTTAACAAGAAATATTTTTCTAAGCTTTATTGAATATGAATATTAATTAATTATATTTAATTTGTTGCATAATATCAGTATACTAATATACTATACAATTTTTTTTATCTCCTAAAAATTTTTCTTTTCGATCCGCACGTAATTTCGACATGCCGAAGAAAAATCGATCTGACAAAAAACGAATCTGAAAAAACAGTTACCGTGCTAAACAGACAGGCAGGTACTATATGTTGTCATCTTTTTTTAATCTGACGTTTGTTTTTAATCTTTTGATCTTGTAATCTTAGGATCTATATCTAAAAGTTCGGTATAAAAAAGAAAAAAAAAACCCTTTTAAATCCTAACAAACCACTTTTACAAGAAAAAGAAACCGAAACCAACGCGACGATTTCAGTTAATCGTCGACTCGGAGGTCGATGCCGACGGGTGGCACATCCGATTTCTAGTTAAAAAAGCGCCAAAACCTTTTCACGCTGCTGCCAGCCGAGACGCCCATTAAAATCGTTGAGGAATGGCCCCCGGGTATGTTGTTGAGATATGAGTTAGAAAGTTAAACGGAAGAGAAAAGCGCATACACCTAACCGGACAAATATATCGCTTCGCGACCTCGAGCAGCGGTTGATGCAGTAAGTTAACTAACATTTAAAAAAACACTCTAGAAAAAATTTTTTTGAACGAACGGACTGAAAGCCTGTAAAAATGTTTTTGAATTCATGTACACCTTCTTAATGGACTTCCTAATTTTCAAGCGGTCGTTTAGTACGGGGAACTTATGTGTCCTGAGGGTTCAAACAAAAGTAGAGTTAGGTATTCCCAACATCGCGCGCCAAATCCAAGAAACAAAAGACGACTTCAAGAAACTTTTCCGCCAAACGGTCACCTCACGGCTGACCTTAAACAAAGGAGAGGAAAGCGGGGACATGTGCGCTCCTCAAGGACGCCACTAAGCGCCCTCCACTCACTTTTACCCCGTTAAACTTCGGGTTAAGTATATAAAAAGCCCGGATAAAAGGTGTTTCCCTCACTTTTGTTGTCGATTTAATACTATAGGCCCTATCGCCCCGAGGTGTCCGGTCGCTAATCTGTTGTTAAAAACGGAAAACAACGGGGTGAAAATGGAGGGAAATTAAACAATTATTGTTCGTCTCCTGAGACCATATGGGAACTGTATGGAACCGACTGTTTTCGCGCCTTTAATATAATCACCGCATTACAATTTTAAATTTAAAAATTGACCCATAAAAAGTTTATACCTACAACACTATACTATGGTTTTAATTTTAGTTATCATGACTCCGAAAAAATTGTAACATTACTGAAGATTCAAACAAAAAAACTTTCATATTGTTTGAATAGATGTACCTTACAAAAAATAATTTCCACAGTGTAATTTATTTACAAAATCAATTTTAAATCTGAAACCATGCGGAAATTTTTTCCGTCCAATAAAGATCAATGCTGGAAAAATCTTGTCTGTAACTTTAAACAACTTCTAATTTTAATTAAATGAATTTCTATACGATCAGAAATCAATACGCGTAAAATTTTCTCTGTAACTTTAAACACCTTTAAGTTTGAACTGAATGCCTTTATCCTACAGAAGCTGAAAAGGGGAAATGCGACACCCAAGTCTGAAGTTTTAAGCGAAGTATTTTATGTCGAAGATACACTTTATCTTACGGTGTCATCTATAAGCAAGCAGTTTGGCGGCAAAAGAAAAATAAGCAATAAGCAGTAATAATTTCTATAATAAGCAGTTTGGCGGCAAAAGAAAAACAATTTTTCGTTTTTATCGCGGTCGGACATCGTTGCTGACCTGAAGAATTGACATATTTTGACCGATCACCGGCTAAAAAACCCGGGAAACTCCCGTTTATCGCCCAGTTTGAGGAAAGAAAATATATACTTTTGCTTCATTTCTATGATTTATCGCTTATTTTATTCCGGTACTGAAGAAACTGATTCATAAACTTATTGCAAAAACATATTTTACACATGCTTTGGTGATATGATTTATTACGCCTCACTTTTTAGTATGAAAACTAATTTATAATCCACAAAATATCATAACACAGGGTTTCTCTAACCTAATCAAACTCAAGTTCTATGTTCATGCTCATGTTAATATTCTTAAAAAACATTTTTATTATTTGACTTAGTTATTTCAATCTGAATAATAAAAAGTAGAGTACAGTATAGTTATAGGTAAGCTCCTAGATTTATTTATTTATAATCAACCACTTTTTCATGTGCTCTTCATGTGAAGCATTTACTGTAAAACATGCATTAACATTATGAAGCAGAGTTTGGTCGTATCTAGGTACTCCAGGGGCGTAGCCAGGATTTCGGAAAGGGGGGTTGTACTCCATACAAATTATTCGAAAGGAGGGGGGTTGTAGGGGGTTGTACTCCAAATTTTCAAAATACCGTAAAAAAGACATTAAAAAAGGGTAAATTTTTTTGCGCTTCGCGCTAGGTGATTCTTTTTGTTATTTGCATTGTTTTTTTAAGTTAAACTTGAAAAATTTCCGGTTTAAAAAGGTATTACATTAAAAATCGTGCGATAGCACGAAAAAATTTTCTAAAATTGTCTTTGAAATTCATTAAAAACATCACTTAAATGTTGTAAAAACTGTCGAGCGCTGAGCGAAGCGAAGCGCGAGGAAATTTTTTAAAATTGTTCTCTTCGGACCCTCAAATTTCTACCTCCGCCAACCCAAAAGGGGGCGAGAGTTGCCACCCCTCTACAACCCCCCCCCCTGGCTACGCCCTTGGTACTCAACTAATATTTTTATTTTGTTTTTTTTTACTAAACAACGTATAAAGAATAAAACAAAAAAATTATTACAGTACAAAAAGACGGTGCACAACGCTGTGACTAAAAACTTCAGTGATGATTACATCTCGACAGCAAAACGGCAATTTATGGCACAATAATATTAATCAACACGAAATTATACGGTTATAAGTTTTATATTACACAGAACTATAACTTTGGGATAAACGCTTCCGCTTTTGAGATCGAATTTACAACATTTACAAAAGTTCGTCTATTTATATATACATGATACTAGTAATCTTAATGTACAATTTGTTTTTGATAATAAAAAGGAGAACTTACCATTTTATTTATGCGAAATATCCCTGACGACGGGAGAAAGACTCTGATAATGACTGGAAAATTGGGAAACCGGTTGCTTTTGAGCGACTTTTCTGCCTTCACTCGAGTCCAATCGTTTCCTTTTGACAAAAAAATCTAAACATAAACCAAAAATATATTTAATTAATATAACTATTGCAAAAACTAATAAACTTGCATCGAAACTCTGATGATCAGTGAATTGTCTGTTTTGTTTTTTTTTACAGCCAAGTTCAGGGAAAAAATTTTGCAATATTCTCACGTTGTCATTTTTGCAAATATAAGCTTAAAAAACCCCACGCTGAGGGAGAGATTGGAGTGATAGCTGCCAGCCTTTGTCTGACAGTCTGGTCTGATACAAAAATGGGTAGGGGGCCATTTCGCCTCAAAATATCCGCGACAGATGTCATGCGGCAAGAGTGAAAACACAACTTTCTTTTCTCAGACAGAAACTGACAGTTTTTTTCAACGAAATAATTGGCCCATCTTACAAGATAAGAAAACAAAAACTTTTTTTTATTCACAAAAAACGGTTTTAAGTTTTTTGTTTTATATTTCATATTTGTTATAATTAAATACACACTGTAAGAACTTATGTTTTTAAAAAGACTTTTAGATACAGTATCAAGCAGGTAGTTATAAATAAAATATGACATTATGCATATTAAGTTCTTTGTAGCTTGGTCTTTTTTGACCTAAAAATTTTTGAATATAAATCGAAATTATGATTTTATTAAAATAAATATGATATTATGCATATTAAGTTGTTTGTAGCTTGGTCTTTTTTGACCCAGAAATTTTTTGAAAATAAGTCGAAATTATGATTTTATTGTATTTTAATAATTAACAGGTGCTAAATAACTAACAAGCCTAGCTGCAAAATTGTCAACAAAATGCATGTACACACAGGTCCGGTCATTGCTGTTCAGCTGAATCCAGTTTTTGCTGTACTATGCAGGGAAGCGTCAATATTTGCAAGCTAACAGTATAAGCGCATATGTACGCCCCTCGTACTATATATCAACTCTATAGTACTATACAAACGTACGGGAGGGAGGGATCATTAGTTTTTTACAACTTTTAAACCCAGGCGCCATCGCAGACATAAAATCCCTCGTATTTCACCTTCAAAACTGAGAAGAAATATGGTTTCCAGCTGCGACTTGCTTAGGATATAGTTTAGCACGATAAAATAAGTTAAAGTCAACGTGGTCGAATAGCCGCCATTAAAATTTTTTACAAATGCCATGCTGCAGTGACAGAAACTACTAAAATACCGTAGGAAAACATAGTAACAAATCAAATATAATCGATTTCGACGGTGTTTGCAAGATTGAAAAAATTTGCTATTCAACGTAGTTTTTAAGGTAACAACAAGAATACACGTCGCACAACGCGCAAAGACGCCCTTGAATTTTTTTGACATTTGTAGGCTTTTAAATAATTACCTTAGATATGTATAAGACCACCCCTGTGGATTTTTGTCACTAAAACTTCTAAAGGGAATTTTTTGATTCTGAATGAATAATTGTTATTTTTGATCTCGATCAGTAAATTAATCAAGTATATTTTCGAAAATTACTTCAAACCTAAAATTTAACCTTGGCATTAAATGAAAGTCAATAGGTACTACAAAACTAGTCTAGTACTGATATTCAAAAAAATTTTTAAAACAATATACTTATTTATTTTTAGGTTTTTTTATCGTTAGTTTCTAAAATTAAGTAAAAAGTTTAGTTCTCAAAATTATAAAATAGAGGTAACTTTTGTATTAAAATTTTTTCCCATTACCCGTCCACAATACAGATGACCCTGAGCGGCATTATTGTATCCTGTGCATGCATTTAATTTCCATTCGATTTTAAAATTTGACTTAGTTAGCTGGGTATAATACTATATATTAAAAAAAAAACTAAAACATTTAACGCTTTTAGTACCTACGTGCAGTTTTCTTCTTACTTCGTAATATATTCTGCACAAAACAATGCTCATTCGCAGAATAAATTAAACCACCCATTCAAAATTAGCGTATAATCAGCTGGACTTTAGTTTGGTGGGCATAATGAATTTAAGTTTTTTTTTTCTCAGGTTTTTGCGTAAAAATTGATTTTCATCTGATTTTATTTCAACATCATTTTTGTACTTGTATATATTTTAGAATGGTTTTTTGTGAAGTATTTTCGTTATGATTATTATGTTGGTTTGGTTTCCACATTATGAAAAAAGCGTTTTGCCGACATTTTTTTTGCCCTAAAATTGCAATAAATAATTTCTTTTGTCCTTTCTGTTTCAAGTTAAAGAAAATTATCACTTTGTTTTGGAAAAAACTATATTATAGCATAGGTGTCACAAAACAAAATAAATATTTGAGACTATTTGTTTAAACTTTAGCCTCGAAATGATTGCCAATAAGAAATACTAATCAAAATACTATTTTATTTTAAAATTTGTATAGTGTGTATGTGTATAATATTTAATTTAAAGGGCGGACCACTAGTAAAAAATCCAAGGTCGTGCGCTTAGGTCTGGAGAAATTGTTTGACAGTAGCTCAATGCAAACCCACCCGAAATTAACTCTTTCAGTTTTTGGTCTTATCTCCAGTCTGTATCGCCGCAATTTTTTGGAACTATAATAGCGGTTTTGCCTGATTTTCATCTATCTAGTTATAAATGTCGCCTTTATAAAAAATGTGTGCGCCAAACCTCCCAAAACGGCTGAATCCTAAAACAATCAGGCGTGTGTGGGCGGCGATGACAGGTAAAAAAACACAAAATTCCTCCGGCTAAGATATTTAGTGGGTTAAAAAAAGTGGCACAAATCAAATATTGACTCTTTAGTTTTCGCGCCAATCTTTTGGAGTTCGGCCGTGAGAATAGTAGCTGAGCAATAGGATTATAGTGTGTCGGCCCTCCCACCTACTCTTTTCTTTTCACTTTGCTTTGACAAGAAAGGGGGCAAAAGGTTAAGGTTACACCTCACTGTGAGCAGGTAGGGATGAGGATGACCCCACCCCAGATATTCAAACATCCACTGCCATCCACACTTCCACCTCACCACACACATACATAACAGACCCACAAGCCAGATACTTATTATTATATTAATAACAGCGGTGTCTGTATGCATTGTGTCTGGGCCGAACCTTAATTACATGCCAGAATGGACGTTTTATATACCACATGGACCGGTTTAAACGTGGGGAACAACAAGACCAGCCTTAATTTCTAACAATTTTAAGTATAAATACATATATTTTTTATCTGAATTTTTGCAACACAAATCAACATTTTTTTATTTTATTTTCCGGGCAATGTATTTTTAATTTAAATCATATTAATTAGAATAGGTACCAAATAAATTGGCATTTTTTTAATATCTTTTTTGCGTTAGCGCAGCAGCAGCTAGCTTATTATTAAAAGACAATGGATATCGGTTCATTATATTCGAGAGCGAAACGCCTTGCATAAGCTCTATTATGCGCTTTATTCTTCAGGGGCAAAGGGGCAAAAGGGCACAGCTGCGCTTAAAAGCCCGGCCCAAGTGGTTTGCGTTTGCAAGCGT
The DNA here is from genome assembly GCA_030248175.1 of Microlaimidae sp. YZB2_3. Classification (NCBI taxonomy): domain Eukaryota; kingdom Metazoa; phylum Nematoda; class Chromadorea; order Desmodorida; family Microlaimidae; species Microlaimidae sp. YZB2_3. The sequence goes on from JASAMX010016607.1 coordinate 18,588, forward strand.
AACGTAAGGACACGCGAGCACAGGTGAGCTCGCATAAAAAATTCTCGTTAAATTCACACCCAAATGTTAAAATGCACAGCTTTACGAGATTCTGAAACGCCTTTGGCGTCCTTGACTGCGCTATTTGCAGTATCAAATAGAAGCCACAGGTGTCTTAAGAAAATCCTAGAGCCTTTTTGCGGGCTTAAAACGCGCGTGATAATTCCCCAAGGTGCTGAGAAAGAAAGAAAAAGTGTAAATTAATAATTCAGCTCACCTGACAAGCGTCGTATGGCCGGGGAGGGAGGAGCCCCGGAGGTGCCGGAAGACGTCTTGGCCACGAAACCCGCGCGAACGCAAAATTTTTCCGAGCCATTTTTCGGCTTTCTCGGAGTGCCGGGTACCACCCTGCTCAGAGGCTTGGAAGGGCTGGCAGTGGTACAGTTGTTGAAAGAGCTGGTACAAGCCGAGTTAATTTGAGCGGATTTGATTTGCTCTGGTTCGATCGCGGTAAGGCGAGATCGCATCCTATCCCCACCACTGACAGTTTTGGGGCGATAAAAGCTGGGCACGTCGTTTTCGGGGACTAGACGCCAGTTCCAAGTGTTCTCCAAATCACGAAGCGGCGTTTCGCGCTCGAAGTCGAACTGGAAGTTGTTCCGGTCCTGCTGTTGAATCTCGGAAAGCTGTTTTCGCAACCACTGGTCCGTTTTCTCGGGATCGGGGCGTCCGAAAAGGCACCGAGCCACTTTTTTCTTCCTTCTCGCCTCCATTCGCGGACTGAACACTTCGGTTTTAACCGTGTAGTAGGCTTTTTTCGTGGCAGGCGACAGCATTTCTTCCACAGGGTTTCCGGGCGGAATGAAAGTGAAAAGCGAACGATTTCCTGAAATCGACCTCTAAACGACAGTAATTGGTCCCAGTGGGCGGTCGGGGATTATTGGAGTTTAGTCGCTTTTAGGCCAAAACGATAATAATACAATTTAGAGCTTGGCTTCCAGGGATCTTCAAAGACACCGCCAGCACAACTTGCAAACGTAGAGTAGAGGGGGAGGCTATTGGGAATGAAACGGCAGAACAATAAACACCACTCCCCGCACAGCAAAAGGACGCCGTAATAAATGCTGCGCGTACTCCACACTCACTGGGGGAAAACGCCAGACAGCGCTTGTCTTGTTTACAACACCACGCCAACCAATCACCGCCTTCGCAACCGAATCCGATCGATTTTTTCACGCTAACCGCCCGCTGATTGGCTGAACCGTGCGGGGAGGTGGAGCGGTCGTGGGAAGAGCTGCCAAGAATATTTTTTGGCGCGAAATTTCACTTCACCCGCTTGGCAGCCCGAAATAAACATCGTAGTAAAAATACTGGAAGCGCTTTACTATAATCTTCAACTCGTTCACCTAAAAATTACGCCACCAATAACGCTTTAAGCTTTCGTTTTCTCTGTTTCTAAATGCTTTTATCACCTTTTGGAATATATTCAGAAGAAAAAACAATGGGGTTGCAAACAAAATAGTTTTGTGCGACACTGTTTTATTTGTCAAAGAGATATTCTAACTGTGGCGCAATTAATATTCAGATCAAACGTGTCAAACTGCGTGTTTTTAATTCTTTGGCGGCTGTCATTTAGCTGACGCAAGATCTTGAGCTATAAATTTAGAATTGCGTGCCAAAAATTGTGGGAACTCGATTTTTTTGGCGGGAGTCCTATTGACCCAGTGACAGAAGATATGCAAAAACAACTTGTTTGTGAGAAAATATCGTAAAATAATTTAACTTCTTAACCCCAAAACTTCCGTGAAAACAGGGTAACAGTGATTTGATCTTTATTTAAACTTCAAATTTTGAAAAATTCTTTAAACAAAAATGCATACCAAAAATACAATAAATTATATGTTTTGTTAGATTGTTTTGTATGTTTTTTTTAATTTTGTTTTTAGATAATGATATAACCACGATTTAGCGCTGACGCTTATGAATACTGCACAAAAAAGTACCACAAAATAGTGAAGTCGCTGAACGCCGTCATACAGGCAACCTTTCTTCTCCGAGGTCATCTGTGGTTAGCTAATAAAAAAGCTAAGTTTAATTTTACGTTTACATGTTTTGATTCTACTTTTATATTTAGTATTGTAAATTTAAGACGGTTTGAACTGCTGTTATTAACCTTTTGGGATTCTTTCCACTCTAAATCTGCAGAAGGGATTCTGTGCCACCACTGCTCAGTGTTAAACTTGGCGGCGAAGACGACGATGACGAGGAGTTCAACACTAAGCAGCACTGGTGCAGAATTTCTTCCTCAGATTTACAGCGGTTTTTAGAAAAAAATCCAAAATTTTAAAACTCATTTTTATTTTTTTATTTCTTGATTGTGTTTATTTGTTAATTATATTAAAAACGCTTTATTTTAATTTTAAACTAAAAATTTTTAAACTGTAATTTACGTAATATACAATATTTTCGACTTAAAAATGATTTTATGATAAAAAATATTGATTATAACTTATTGATATTTATTTTGAAACTCTAAAAAAATTATGTTTTTTGTTTATCGTTTCTTTTACATTCATTTTCAGAGTCTAACTAAAGAATGTCATAATACTAGTCTAAAAAAAATTGGTAATTACATTTTAACTGCGTTTCAAATACCTTTTGTCGTCGTAATTAAAAAAATGCGAGAAAAGAAAACTTTTAAATTTGATATTTTTAAAATTTGAATTTATTTCGATATTAAATAAAAAAATATTTGATCTGAAAAAACAGGAAATCTTACCGAATATTGTTAATATATTTATATTTGCAAATTGTCATCAACCATAAAATTACTTACTTTGATTGGCTGTTAATAATTAAAAGTGTGTGATGTGTTCCGATACAAAACTCGGAAATTTTCACAAATTTCAGGAATGAAAATAATAAATGTATTTAAATAATTCGTATGTATATGCTTCTTTTGAATCCTTACTCACTCAGTTGGCGTCGTTAAAGTTAGAGTTTTGTTTCCAGCGAAACCAAAACACTTTAAATTAAGCATGTTTCTTCTTTTAACAGTATTTTTAGTCCGAAATGTTCTGTGGTATGTTTTGATTGTTCTTTTTGTTTTGTTTTGTTTGATTGATAATAATTTTTCCTGTGTTAATATTATTTTGTGTTGTGTTCTCAAATTACTTACCGCAGTAATCGTTATTCTTTGCAACGAACAAAATTTTGTTTTAAAAAAATAGGATAGGGGTTTAACTATTATTATGTTTTGTAGCCTACTAGAGGAATTCCAGATTAAAAAAATGAATATGCGAAATTTATTGTCATGGGTGGCGCAAAAACACCACGGGGAACTTTAGCCTTGCGGCGCCGTCCCAATTATTATTATACAGAACGTGGGTTTTTCAAAACCAAAAAGTATGCTTATTTATGGACCGAACTTGATTAAACTTTGCAGTTTCAAAGTATTGTCAGAAATTTAAGCCGTTTATAACATGCCAAGTTATTTCAGACAAAAGTTTTTAAGACAAGGTGCTTTTGCTAAAAAAAAATTTCGTTTCTTTTTTTATTTGACGTTAACTGATGGGATTTTGGTTTAATTCAGAATTTTTCAACTTTGACAATTTTAATAGAAAATAAACAAATACACATATTTTTTAGTACTTTATAGCTTATGCAATGTTTAATTATTATTAATAATTAAAAATCTATTACTTGGCGGTTATATCCAAAATCAAAAACTTATGTCAGAGAATTTATAATAAAAGTTTTACAGTTTCAAAATACTATTAGTAATAAAAATGCTAAATAATTTTAGAAAATATTCATTATAATAAATAATAAATTTACACCACAACCATGGAGTTTTTAAAAAATCTGTTGTTGGTTATTTTAATTGTAAAACATTATAATCAACTCTTCTAATGACGTGAAACTATTATACTATTATAATTATATACGTGTATATCCTGTGTTTATCAAAGCACATAAACCCATATTTTAATGTTTTATTGTGTTTGTTTTATAAAGAAGCATTATATTTAGCATTATACTTGGCAGTATAAGGTATGCTCAGCTACATGTAATTAAGTGTAATTGTATACAGTTATTAATATAAAATATAGCAGGCAAATATATTGTCTGATTTGTTGTTTTTAACATACAATTTCAGGAAACCTTATGGCTGCCAAACTGCTTTTAAAATAGATGAAAAAATAAGCGATTTCTCTTCGGGCATATATTTATACAGAAAGGATGTGGACTACATATTTAGTCATGTGAATGTGGACTAGTATAGCTTCAAGCTTGAGCTCTTTATTCAAAATTTCATTGAGACTTTTAATTGGATTTATACGACTTTAACATTTATTGTTCGGAAAGACACCAAATCGTTGACTTCCACATATAAGACGGAGTTGCAGATTTTTTTAAAATATATTATATTATAGTATTATATTTTTTTATTACTACAATTAATAATAAATTCTTGAAATCATTTGTCTTGTCTTTCTTCATACTTAAAAAAGGTTTCGTACTCTCTGCGTCCTGTGGTACATAATGTTTCACAAACGTTCCGTGCTATTCATAAAACTTTTCATTTTGGACTGGGTCCGTTTTTTACGCTAACCGTTCTGCGTAAAAAGCGGTCGCAGTCCGTTTTGATCATTGTAAAGTGGACTGGGTCCGTTTTTTTTGGACCCAGTCCACTTTCCGATGATCAAAACGGACCCAGTCCAAAGTGAACCGGGTCCAAAAAGTTTTATGACTAGCACGGGTTGAATCGTTTTCTACTTATTTCAGCAAAAAATTAAAATTTTATTTTTGCAATAAGAAGTTAAACATCTATTAAATAGATATGGATAAGATTTATCGGAACTTTGCTCAGTTATCAATTTATTCAAAATGTAAAATTATGAAAAAATATTATTGTCAATAAGAACAATATGCGGAAGTTCCAATATTAAAAAAGAAATAATGACAAAAGAACACAAAAGCTCAATATTTCTAATTAAAACATGCTTATTTTTTTAATACAGAAATTTAATTCATAGTTATTTAAGCTTTGAACTCTCTATTTTGAATGTCGGTAGTTTTTGTCGTTGTAGACAGTAAAGTGTTATGTTTATTTCTGTTCTATTTACTTCTCTGTCGTTTCGTTGTTAGGGTAATTAAGAAAAAAACTGCGGTGTAAATAATAATTAGCGTAAAGTAAGAAACTTTTGACTTTAGCGAAAAAAAGATTATTGCTTGAAATAAAAAAACTATGTGACGATTGGGAATTTTTAGCAAATTAATGCGGTTAGTATGTTACTAGCTCACCCCGAAATATTATGTTGGGGAAGTCCAGCCATTTAAGCAAAGATGAATTTCGGAGTTCTGTCACCTAATGATTTACTGGCGTGCGATCCATTACACCATAGGCAGGACAATGAGAAGAGACACCGCTGCTCAGTGTTAAACTTGGCGACGAAAACGACGATGACGCGGAATTCAACAATAAGCAGCACTGGTGCGGAATCCCTTCCTCAGATTTACAGCGGTTTTTAGAAAAAAATCGAAAAAGTTTAAAACTATCATTTTTATTTTTTTTTTAATATCTTGATTGTGTTTATTTGTTAATTCTATTAAAAACGCTTTTTTAATTTGAAACTAAAAATTTTCAAACTGTAGTTTACGTAATGTACAATATTTTCGACTTAAAAATGCTTTTATAATAAAAAAATATTGATTATAACTTATTGATATTCATTGTGAATTTCTAAAAAAATTATGTTTTTTGTTTATAGTTTCTTTTACATTCATTTTCAGAGTCTAACTAAAAAAAATGTCATAATACCAAAAATATATAATACTATATATTAGTATTATACATTTTTGATAATACTAGTCTAAAACAAGCTTAAAAAATTGGTAATCACATTTTAACTGCGTTTCAAATCTCTTTAGTCGTCGTAATTCAAAAAATCCGAGAAAACAAAACTTTTAAATTTGATATTTTTAAAATTTGAATTTATTTCGATATTAAAGAAAAAAATATTTGATCCGAAAAAACAGGAAATCTTACCGAATTTTGTTAATATATTTATATTTGCAAATTGTCATCAACCATAAAATTACTTACTTTGATTGGCTGTTAATAAATAAAAGTGTGTGATGTGTTTCGATACAAAACTCACAAATTTTCACAAATTTCAGGAATTAAAATAATAAATGTATTTAAATAATTCGTATGTATATGCTTCTTTTAAATCCTTACTCACTCAGTTGGCGTCGTTAAAGTTAGAGTTTTGTTTCCAGTGAAACTAAAATTTGGTATACACTATAAATTAAGCATTTTCTTCTTTTAACAGTATTTTTAGTCCAAAATGCTCTGTGGTATGTTTTGATTGTTCTTTTGTTTTGTTTGATTCATAATAATTTTTCCTGTGTTTATATTATTTTGTGTTGTGTTCTTAAATTACTTATCGCAGTAATCGTTATTCTTTGCAACAAACAAAATTTTGTTTTTAAAAATAGGATAGCGGTTTATCTATTATTATGTTTTGTAGCCTACTAGAGGAATTCCAGATATAAAAAAATGAATATGTAAAATTTATTGTCATGGGTGGGGCGAAAACACCACGGGGAAATTTAGCCCCGCGGCGCCGCTCCAATCATGGGTGGCGCGGGAGCGCCACGGGGCGATTTAGCCCCGTGGCGCCGCGCCAACCATAATTAGAGAACGTAGGTAAATTTTGAGATTCATGTTCATCTCCTTCTTCTTATTATTACTAGCCAAAACAACATAGAGCAGAAAAAGCGCAACCACAGAAAGAGAAGCAAGAACAAACTATAGAAACGACAGCCCACAAAAAACAAAAAAACACAAACACAAACGAAAACAAAAAAAACAACCACACCAACACAAGCAACGCCACCAAAAAAAAACAACAAAAAAAACACCCCAAACACAACACACAACAAAAAACAACAAAACAAAACAAACCAACAAAACCCCAAACCAAACAACCAACCACAAACCACACACCACCCAAACAACCCCAAACCCCCCCCACACAACACACCACAAAAAAAAAACCCCAAAAACAACACAAAAACAAAAACACCCCAAAAAAAAAAAAAAAAAAAAAAAAAAAACAAAAAACCCACAAATAACCAACCCCAACAAAACCACCCAAATACCACCCCCAAACAAAAAAAAAAAAAAAAAAAAAAAAAAAAAACAAAAACAAAACCACCAAAACCCCAACAAACCACCCCCACCACCAAACCCCCCCCCCACCCCAATTATTATTATTAATAAAAAAACGAAAACATCAGATCAAAAAAAAAAACCCCCCCCCAACAACCAACCCCCCCAAAAAAACCCCAAAACCCCACCCAAAACAAAACCCAAAACAAAACAAACAAACCAAAAAAAAACCCAAAACACCCCCAACCAAAACAACAAACAAAAAATCAAAAACAAAAAAAAAAAAAAAAAAAAAAAAAAAAAAAAAAAACAACAAAAACCCACCCAACCCCCATTCTAACGCTCAATTCTTAAAATCAATATTCCTCCTTCGTTACTGATTGATCAAAAATAAACATGAGCTCTTTGGAAAGAAGAAAGAATTACGCAACTTTCTTAGGAGCCACTTTTTTATTTAGGTCCTTGTTATCGCTTTATTGATCAAAAAAATAAATTGAAAAAATAGACAAATAAAAACTCCCAACCGCACAATAACAGCCTTTTGGAACAATAAGGATTGTACAGAGCAGACAACGAGCAGTCCCTCATAGAAACCGCACAAAAAAGCAGACCGGTTTTAATTGGTGGCAGTTCTCAGCGCCATCTGCTTCAACCGCGCGGAAAACGGCGAAAACAACAGAGTAATTTTTTTTTATTCTTACATTACTGATGACAAAATTAATTCAAAGTTTTATTAAAAAATAATGTGTCAGTGGTGTGGCAGCGCCACGCGGTGGTTTAGCCCCACGGCACCCACATCACCACAGCACACTATAATTAGAGAACGTTGGGAAAATTTTTAGTAATTTATGTTCATCTTCTTCTATTTATTTAATTCTAGCGCTCATTATCTTAAAATCAATATTCTTAATCGTTCACGTGGCGATTTAACCCTGCGGTACCACATCAACTATAATCAGAAAATCTGGATAAAATTTGTAATTTATGTTCATCATTTTCTTCTTCTAACTTTTTTATTCAAAAAAAATAATTGCGATCATCGGTAGCACAGGAGCGCCCACTGCGATTTAGCCCCACGGCACCGCGACAAATATAACTAGAGCACCTGGTAAATTTTGTAATTCATGTTTATCATCTTTTTTTTCTTCTTATTATTTATATTTCAAAAAATATAATTCCAATCATCGGTGGTGCGGGGGTGCCACACCGCAATTTAACCCACGGTACCGCGCCAACTATACTTAGAGAACGTGAGTAAACTTTGTAATTCATGTTCATCATCTTTTTCTTATTATTATTTTTACTTTAAAAACTATAATTGCAATCATTGGCGCACGGCATCGCGCCAACTATATTTAGAGAACGTAGGTAAACTTTGTCTGGAGCGCTACTGCACCGCACTAACTATAAATAAACAACGTGGGTAAATTTTGTAATTTAAATTCTTCTTCTTATTATTATTTTTTATTTAAAAAAGTATATCTCGACAACGGAATGATTATAAACATATGTTATTGCGCAGCTAAAACTATAGTTTATTAGGCTATTTTTTAATTTAATTCAAAAAAAGTGGTGAACTAGCCTTGAAAAATGCTCTAAAAATAGAGCAGGAAAAAAGGGCGATTTTTCCCCGGGCGTATGTTTAGACAGAAAAGATGTGGACTAGTCTGAGATGGACATTATGTCGACTATAGGAAATTTGCATTTGGTTTGGGCAGCTGCTCACTAAATAAAAATTTCTACCATATGATAATGATTTGTTTATACATTGATCTAATCACACAGCACTGTTGCATTTTTTTAGTTTGATGAAATGTCAATTGAAAAAATCATACTCACAGCAATCTTTGACAAGCGCGAAATCGCCACTTTTAATTTAAAATTTTTCAACTTTGACAATTTTAATAGAAAATGAACAAATACACATATTTTTTTGTACTTTATAGCTTATGCAATGTTTGATTATTATTATTAATTAAAAATCTATTACTTGGTGGTTATATCCAAAATAAAAAAACTCATGTCAGAAAATTTATAATAAAAGATTTACAGTTTCAAAATACTATTAGTAATAAAAATGCTAAAAATTTTTAAAATAATTTTAGAAAATATTCATTATAATAAATTTACACAACCATGGAGTTCTGTTTTTGGTTATTTTAATTGTAAAACATTATTATCAACTCTTTTAATGACGTGAAACTATTATACTATTATAATTATATACGTGTATATCCTGTGTTTAGTTTATCAAATCACATAAACCCATGATTTTAATGTTTTATTGTGTTTGTTTTATAAAGAAGCATTTTATTGAGCATTATACTTGGCACTATAAGGTATGCTCAGCTTCATGTAATTAAGTGTAATTGTATACAGTTATTAATATAAAATATAGCAGGTAAATATATTTTCTGATTTTTTGTTTTTAACATATAACTTCAGAAAACTTTATGGCTGCAAAACTGCCTTAAAAATAGAGTTGAAAAAAATAAGCGATTTCTCTTCGGTCTTTTACGCACACCGGTCTGCGTAAAAAGCGGTCGCAGTCCGTTTTTTTCATCAGAAAGGTCCGTTTTTATTATCGGAAAGGTCCGTTTTTATCATCGGAAAGGTCCGTTTTAGTCATCGGAAAAGTGGACTGGGCCCGTTTTTTTGGACGCAGTCCACTTTTCGATGATCAAAACGGACCCAGTGCGAAGTGGACCGGGTCCAAAAAGTTTTAGGACTAGCAGGGATTGAATCGTTTTCTACTAATTTCAGCAAAAAATTAAAATTTTATTTTTGCAATAAGAAGTTAAACATCTATTAAATAGATATGGATGAGATTTACTTTGCTCAGTTATCCATTTATTCAAAATGTAAAATTATGAAAAAATATTATTGTCAATAAGAACAATATGCGGAAGTTCCAATATTAAAAAAGAAATAATGACAAAAGAACACAAAAGCTCAATATCTAATTAAAACATGCTTATTTTTTTAATACAAAAATTTAATTCCTAGTTATTTAAGCTTTGAACTCTCTATTTTGATTGGCGTTAGTTTTTGTCGTTGCAGACAGTAAAGTGTTATGTTTATTTCTGTTCTATTTACTTCTCTGTCGTTGCGTTGTTAGGGTAATTAAGAAAAAAGCTGCGGTGTAAATAATAATTAGCGTAAAGTAAGAAACTTTTGACTTTAGCGAAAAAAAGATTATTGCTTGAAATAACAAGCTATGTGACGATTGGGAATTTTTAGCAAATTAATGCGGTTAGTATGTTACTAGCCCACCCCGAAATATTATGTTGTGGAAGTCCAGCCATTTAAGCAAAGATGAATTTCGGAGTTCTGTCACCTAATGATTTACTAAAGCTTATTTATCTTCTGGATATAAATTAAATTTTATTTATTAAGTTCCATATATTGTTTGAGCCACATTTTTACAGTTATTCCGGCGATAGTGGGTCGCCTGATATTATCTTCAGATCAGTAAGTAAGTAAATAAGTAAGTGAGTGAGTAACTTCCTAATGCTTTCTTTGATTTTGAATAACTCGACGGAATCAACTCTATATAAGTTGAAATTTGGAACATACTGACAACGGAAAATCGATTGATAATCACGCTTTTGTGGTCTGACAAATTATGCGGTCGATCATGACGTATATACAAATTTTAATTAAAAAATTATGCGGTCGATCATGACGTATATACAAATTTTATTTAAAACAATAAACTCGGCCGAATAAAACCTATATGAATTGAAATTTAGAACATAGATACAACCGACACGGAAAATCGATTGATAATCACGCTTTTGTGGTCTGACAAATTATGCGGTCGATCATGACGTATATACAAATTTTAATTAAAACAATTATAACTCGGCCGAATAAAACCTATATGAATTGAAATTTGGAACATAGATATAACTGACAGCGGGGAATCGATTGATAATCACGCTTTTGTGGTCTGACAAATTATGCGGTCGATCATGACGTATATACAAATTTTAATTAAAACAATTATAACTCGGCCGAATAAAACCTATATGAATTGAAATTTAGAACATAGATACAACCGACACGGAAAATCGATTGATAATCACGCTTTTGTGGTCTGACAAATTATGCGGTCGATCATGACGTATATACAAATTTTAATTAAAACAATTATAACTCGGCAGAATAAAATCTATACGGATTGAAATTTGGAACATAGATACAACTGACAACGGAGAATCGATTGATAATCTCAATTTTGTGAGCTTACAAATCGTGCAATAACTTTAAAATATTAATATACATGCTTTAAAATTGTAAGAAAATAAATGGAGACTTGAAAACTATAGAAGACTTAAAAACGAACGTTCATCACATTTTATGTGTTAAATTTGACAAAAAAGACAAACTTTCGAAAAAAACAATTCTAGTAAAAGTGGAAGGGAGTCATGGATAAGGAAAAAAGGATATAATGAAGAGGTACTCTAATAATAGGCATATTACAGAGAGAGAGGTAGGGAGATATTTCAAAAATTATTTTATTGTGAGAAAATGTTTTATTTATATTTGATCGGTTTAAACACTGCATTTTTTAAGTCGTTTTCATTGTTGAAACTAATTAATTATTTGAACTAATATTATTAATAGTTTGTATATAAGAATCTGCACAAAATAATTTCCATATTACCACGAACATTTTTTGCAGATATTTTTATAATAACTTAGTGGAATATGTTAATACAAAAATTTTAAGTCTAAATTTGGTTACCAAAGATCATTTTGAAGCAATGATAAGAAGCAATATTTTTATAAATAACAATATTGTTGAATTTTTGTTTTATTTTTAAGATTATTGGTTCATTAGTTTACTTGCTTCTTTGCAATAATACACTAAGAAGGTTTCTAGGAACCTTAGCCTTTTTTAAGGAACGAAACATAAAAACGATCACATTATTTTTTAAAAAGTCCTTTGTGTTAATTGTAAAAGTTTTCCGATTAAGTAATGCATTAGTTAAAAATATAAAATCTCGTCAGGTAAAATTGTTAAACCTTTCCTGAAAAGATATAGGATTATTTTTTATATTTGCGGATTAAATTGTGGGTGTGCTGCATATAGTATTAGTGCTCAAACCCTATAAATTAAATAGTTGAAAAATTTGTTTTTAATAACACCACGAAAATCTCTAATAACATAATTAAAGCTGAACAAAAAAGTGCTTACGTTAACCCGGTCTTGCTTACGTTAATCGTCATTTACCCGCTTACCACGGTAAAACTTTCGTATTACCACGGTGAAACCTTTCTCCCACGGTGGTGGTATATTCGTCTAACTATTATGGTGCGTAAACTTTATCGCGGTTAACTTCACAAGTAGACGGTAAGTAATGCAGTGAATGCGGGATTTAAATCTGCAAAAATTTTTATCGTACCAGTTTTAGCCATTTCGTTTTTCTCTTCTCGTTTTCTGCGCAGTGGACAAGCAAATTGAAATGATTAAAGGTACGGTAACAATTATGCAAATTTTATCTACACATAGAGTATTACGTATCACCAGGTATGACCTAAGTGATGCGTGGAGTTAACCGCGGTGAAGTTTACACACCAAAATGGTCAGAAAAACATAATTTTTCCTGTAGTAAGTTAAAAACTGCAATATTTGTGTTGTCAAACCGTTGTTTTTAAAAAGGAAGTGTACTAAATGAAGCTTGTGATTACATAGTTTTCTTCCTTAGAAAACCTTTAAAAATTTTCTTATGTTTCCAGTTTTTTAGCTATATTTTAATTTTTCTGATCCGTTTAAAAGTCACCGATATATTGCGGTTAAAAAAAACAAACCACAAACCGAAATTTTTATTACCAGAAACCAACGTTTTTAAATCAAAATTTGCATGAAAAACACCAACACAATTTTAGGAATTTGGATCCCAAATACAAAAAACATTGTAGTTTTTCGGGAATCAATTGCTACCGAACTTAGAAACACGTGCAAATTTAGAAAAAACAAAACGCGGATTGGTTTGTATTAAAAGTAACCACATCAAAGTTCGTAAAAATAACATTGGGTGGGTTCTTTTTCTCTTTCAACCACATTATGAGGACTGCAAGTAGAGGAATTTGCGTCTAAACTATTTTATTGAACATTAAAAGTAAAGCTTGAGCAGGTACGAAGATCAAAGTTTAAAGCTAAAAAATATTAATGATTAATAATGATAGTTTTAAAAATTTTTATGATTATAACTGTATAATATTATGTAAAATTAAATGGAAAACAATTGGATTTTATTTTATTTCGTAATTAATGTTTAATTTCGTAAAGAGCGAGAATAAAAAATATATTATATTTAAAAGAGAGTGGTTGGATTTTTTTTGTCAAAGCAGAAATATCACCAACACAAAAAAATTTGTTGTTTTTCTGTTTGGAAGGATGCTAAAAACTACAAAAGTGACGAATAAAAAGAATGTTAAAAAAGCTGTCGTTTATCATCATAATAAAATTATAATAGTAATAACTTATAACAGTATAATTGTAACAGTTTTCTCTTGTATTATATCTTCTGGTATTTATTATTTAGGTCCCGTCAAATATGGTTCCAGAAATAAATTTTGTCGTTTTGACCACATTGAAAACAGTGCTATTACTTTTAAGCTTCTTGGCTGTACTGGGCAATGTTTGTTTTAGCTTCTTACTGAAACGGCGCGGTGTTATTCCAGAAAATTCCAGATTGTTCCTCATCAGCGTCGCAATAACGCTCACCATTCAAAGCCTATTTTATGTATATGTGGTGGTTTTTAAAGCAGTTGTTCATGGACTTCAGGCAGATTTTTATTCCAAATAATATGTTTAAAATAGTTTTAAAAGGGTTAGATTAAATTTGATTAAAAATAGTTTTTATATGAAATTTATTTTTATTAGTTTCAAAATCCAACGATAAGCTAAATTTAGATAAAATTTAAAAGAAAATTTTAGTTAACAAGTAAATTTCAAAATTACTGCAATATTAAATCTAATATTTTGATTTTAGATAGAAATTCACAAGGTTTACTGTGTTTTATTTCTGGTGGGACCACAGTTAAGTATTGGGTTTACCATTACCTCGTTGTTTATGGCAATGGCGTTTGAAAGATGCTACTCAGTTTTAAAAGTATGCTTATTTAAAGCCTTAAAATTTGGGCGATAGATTTTCCAGGAGGAAAAAATCTTGATAAAGCAATAGCAACAAAGTTAAAATATTTATTGTTCACATAATATACACAAAAGCTTTTGACCTGATCGTCAGTCATCTTCAGTTGTACACTAGAAGTAGAAATACAAAAAATACAAAATTTCACCAATATAAAATAGACACAAGCTAGGTTAATTTGAAAAATATATGAAAAAACAAAGAAATTTACAATAAATAAAAAATTTAAAAAACTACAAAAATTTAGAGTAAGACAAAGTAATAACGATAAATAAATAAATAATAATATGATAAAATAATATGAAATAAATAGCTGAAAAAATGCAATAAGATAAGGAAAAACATTGAATGATTAGATGTTAGAATTTTTAAATAAAATATATAGTACAAAAAGAACAGATAAACAATCGTTATATAATTTTAAAAAATAATTATAAAAAATAGTACAAATACAAAATTTAAAGAAAAATATTAAAAAAATATTTATAAAAAATATATTTTTTTTAATTATGAATTTTTAATTATGAATTTCTACTGTTTTTTGCAACTATTAAAAAAATTATATACCGTATTTTTTTATTTTTTTATCTATTTTTTTCGTACTATATATTTTATCTAAAAACATTATTTAACAATATTTTTTTCTTTAAAATTTAATCATTGAATGTTTTTCCCTATTTGCATTTTTCCTGCTATTTATTTCAAATTATTTTATCATTTTGTCATTTATTTGTCAATTATTTGTTTTCTTATTATAAATTTTCGTAATCTTTTAGAATTTTTATTTATTCTAAATTTCTTTGTCTTTTATATAATTGAAATTTATGTAGCTTATGTCTATTATATATTGGTCACATTTTGTATTTTTTGTATTTCTACTTCTATTTAGTACACAACTGAAAATGACCAACTATCAGGTCGAAAGCTTTTGTGTCCTTTCTTGCTCTTGCTTTATCCAGATTTTTAAAGCCCTAGTTTTGCTATATGAGGAAATACATCTAAGAATATTTAAAAATATTTATTTATTAGGACACAGAGTTAAAAGTTTTCAAACATTTTATGTACTTAAAACACTTAAAAGATAAGTTTTAAAAAACTTAAGAGACTTTATGCACAGCTGAAATTTTAGCCTTATTTTTGATGTACCTATTTGATTTTAATACGCTTTTTTGTCCAGCTTTTGTTTAAAGAAGTAACATTTTCAATTTAAATGATTTAAGAATATTGAGTTAGTTTTCATCAACTAACTATTATTTATTGTCAGTTAATTTTTCTTTTTTTTTAGGCACCCCCAAACAGTTCTGATGACTTGGCAGTTCCAAAGCGCGTTCGCTTCTGCGTGGGAGTTTGCATTCTGCTGGGATTGCTGAACTCTCTAGGGGCCGGTGTCTCGGTTGTGACTCGAAAGGAATCCAAACCCGCTTATTGCACACTGAGCTTGGTCTACTATTCAGACAAAGTTTCAACAGGTAGCAACCATTCTGATGACCAAGGGCTTACATCTCATGGTGGCCAGATGATATACACAGAGAAAACGGCTATAACAAAATTTTTTGCCATGATGGCTAGCTTTGTAACTTGCAGTCTCAGTCTGTTGGCGCACACGATTGTACATCACTACTGTACGCGCCATCTCAAATCTTTTGGACTTAACAGGGCCATCTATTCAGTAAACCAGCGTTTGTTTTTCGTGGCTAACAGAGATATTGCAAAGGTGTGCCAGCCCATACTAATTGTGTACGTTGTCTGTTTGATTGGCGCAAACACTTTCGCGAACCAGGGTTTGGTTCATTGGGTTGGATCGGCACAATATGCCACTTCCGTATTTGGCTACTACATATTAAACGCTATGTTTGCCAATCTCTTTCCTTTGCTTACAGTTTTAAAGCACAAAACTTTTCGAGCACGGTTCTTAAGACTTTTGACCGCAAACAACCAAATTGAAAGCAGAAATGTGGTGTCACCAACCGCAAATGCCCCAATTGAAACATCTGGCCAGTTGCAATTGAGGCAAATCACCACGTTGCCTTTGTCAAACATGGACACTTCTGCTGTTGACATTGATGATAGCACAAAAATATCAATAAATAAAGATCAGTTTGATACAATAGAAGAAGAAAACTCTATGGGGATTACAATGAGAACTAAAAACAAAAACAAAAATGCAAACAACATTCAAAGACCCAATTGTAAAAGCGTCATAAGCAAGTACATTTCCTTTTCAGATAGACCTGAAATGTACACAGTTTCTCATTTACCTGATGTAAAGTAAAACTTTTGCAAAATTTTTAATAACTATTGCTTTATTCATCGAAAATAGTTTTTGTGTAACAGTACTTTCCTTTCTTTAATAAATAATTATTTAAATATTTAAGTCATTTACTTCATATTAAATCATTTATTATCATTTTTTTGCAATTTAAACGTACATAAGAACAGTTATCTATTTTGATTGACCGAAAAAAATACTAAAACATAAATGCTGGATCATACTTATGTAAAAACGTCCTTTGGACAAAGTCCAAAGGACAAATACAGCGTATAAACGTATGTAAAAACGTCCTTTGGACTTTGTCCAAAGGACCAAAGGATTTTACATAAGTATGAACCAACCTTAATTGTTCATGGGTGGTGCAGGAGCGCCACATTTAGCTCCGCGGCGCAGCGACAATTATTAAACAATAAAAGCCTTCCGGCGACAACGAATGAGGTTAAGTTTTCCAAACCGCGGCGACAACAGCCCCAGCCAAAAGCAGCGACTGAGTTACTGTTTCATCGTATCTTAAAACAACTTAAAGAATTACGTAATTCTTGCTGTCGTAAAAACGGTTGTCACAACAAAAAATCTAAGTCTTCTGATAGATAAAAGTGTTTGGCTCAATTTGGAGATTTAATACTGGACGGATCCGGAAGAAATTTGGAAATGTTGTAGCTTGTGTTCTAAGAAAGCTAAACACCAAATTTGAAGCAAATCAATTCAATATTAAAAAAATTATTAGCAAACGACGATATAGGGCAAAATGTACAACACACAAACACCAAACACGAAAAACCACGCACTTTAACTTAGTAGTAACGGACGGAAAATCCGGTAAAACCACGAGGTGTACTTTATGTAATACAAATTACCGTAATAGTGTATGACGAAAATGATTATCGTGTGGTAAAGTTCGTATTGAGTTAAGCTAGGACATAAGTGATAATTTATATGTTATAATGAATAGTAAATAATGAGTGATAATGAGCGCTAAGTGATAAGTAATAATGATAGGTGATAATGATAGTGCTTATGATAAGTGATAATCATAAGTTATAATGAGTGATAATTGATAATGATAGTGATAAGCCATAATGATAGTGATAATCATAAGTGATAATGAGTGATAAGCGATAACAATAAATGATAAGTGATAATGATGAATGATATGAAGATAAAAAATAATAATAAGTGATAATGAGTGATAAGTGATGATGATAGTGATCATCATAAGTGATAATAAGTGATAAGTGATAATGAGTGATAAGTGATAACGATAATTGATAATATAGATGTTAATAAGATAAGTGATAGTAATAAATGATAATGACAGTGATAATAATAATGATTTAGTGATAAGTGATAATGATAGTTATAAAGTGATAATGATAATCAATATCACTAACCGTTTATCACTTTCACTATCACTATCAGTGTTAACTTATCTCAGTATCACTTATTATTAACACATATCACTTGTCTTATTATTACCTATACTTATTACTATAATTGTCACTTTTCACTTATTGTTATCACTTATCACTCATTTTAAATTATGATTATCACTACTTAACACTTATCATAAGCACTATCTTTATAACCTATCATTATTACTTATCACTTAGCACTCATTATCACTTGTCATCATCACTATCATTATCACTTACAAATTATCACTTATGTCCCAGTATAACTCAATGCAAACACGATTTTCATTTTCGTCATACACTATTCCTGCATTATATTACGGTAATTGGTATTACATAAAGTACACCTCGTGGTTTTACCGGATTTTCCGTCCGTTACTGTGTTAATGTGCGTGGTTTTTGGTGTTTGGTGTTTGTGTGTGTGCATTTTGTGTTTAGTGTTTGTATGTGCATTTTGCTCTATATCGCCGTTTGCTAATAACTTTTTTGATATTAAATCGATTTACTTCAAATTTGGTATTTAGCTTTTTTAGAACACAAGCTACAACATTGCCGAATTTCATCCGGATCCGAGCAGTATTAAAAACTTTTTGACTTGTGACAGTGTTCCTTTAACGGTCTCAACCATTTAAAATTGTTCCTTTATTTAGCCATTGGTATTGACCAGCAGGGGCACAAAAGAAAACGTGCGTTTGTCATTTATACTGTATAAATGCGTGAATAAGCTGGAAGAGCGCTTAGATACAATATTTATGCTAGCATTTCGTTTATTAGTCAATTTTTATCAACAACAGTAAATTCTGGAAAATGAAGTTATAAACAGGCAAAATTTGCACCTGCGATGACTTTAGCTCTTATTTATAGGAGTTTTATTAAAATAGTTAACTACAAAAATACTCAATGGCTAAGGCTATTAAACAAAGAAAAATTGTTCTTTCTTTCGCTATTATTTAATTTTCTATCAAACTTATTAATTGATTTTTGTGACGCAAGGTAGTAAAACACTTTTATTTAGTTTATTTTGTTCCCTGTTATTTCTCTAATTCCATTAAACTTTAAATAGCTGCAAAATTATAGATAAAGAAGGAATATAATGCTTTTATTTATCCATTTTGAATTAAGAGCTCTATAGCTACAGCTTTTAATCTTGTTTTTAAAAACTAGACAATTTGGTAATGTATTATTTATTATTTCTAATATATACGCTATTAGAAGATGCTATAAAAACTATATATGAACTATATAGATAGTTTTACAGAATGATCTACACTATAATATTAAACTGAAAAAAGAGTCGATTAAGGCATATGTTGAGAAAAGAAGTAGACCAGATTCGATCTGCATTTTTTAATTGCATTGATGCTCCCGATCTAATTCAACACTTCCTTATAAGCAGACGTGATTTTCATTTTGCAATTGATGCGCAATGATAATCATGGGTAGCACGATAATCGCGAGATCACCTTCAGGCAGTTTAGAATAAAGGCGCCGCGCTAACGATTATTTATAAAATACTTTTTATTAATTATTGGAATCATTATTAATTTAGTATTATTTTACAGAGAAACACCAATGGTTCCTGAGGTGCATTTTCCCACTTTTATTTTATTGGAGGTAATTATGTTGCTACTAAGCGTCCTGTCGTTTGTCAGCAATTGCCTGTTTTCATTCGTTCTAAAAGAAAAAGGTTCTTTGCCAGAAAACGCCAGACTCTTCATGCTGACAATTACCTTGGCATTGATGGGACAGAGTTGGTTTTATATCTACTTGGTTGTGTTTAAAGCCGTGACGCATAGTTTTCAATTGAATATTAGCAAGTACTGGTGTGCAGCGATGTACGTCGCGCCTCAAATATACTTTGGAGTCGCGGTCGCAATTTTGATTTTGGTAATGGCGTTTGAAAGATCTTGGTCTGTTTTTCAGGTAAGTTCTTTAACTAGTTCCAAATTTTTGGTTTTATATTTCTGTTGACAATATGTGTGTGTCAAGTTAGAAAATTTTTGTGGGAGGCATCATTATAACATTAAAATTCATAAGTCATCGCGGAAAAAATACTTAATGTGCAGCGCCGTCACATAGTAACTTACTCGACTAAAGATGAATTCTATCAGGGTGAAAATAACTAGGTGGTAAAGTAACCACTCGTTCTTTGAAAAAATATCACGTGGAGAGAAACACCTGACGTAACTCAATAATAATTGGTTACATCATCTCTGACAACTTTTTTTATTATTTTTATTCTGGCGCATTCATTCTTTATTTCTTCCTGACTGCGAGTGGTGACGCCCTTAATTTCAGCCTGAAGGATTTTAACTTTAATGTACGCAGTATAACAATATTATGACGTCACTAATTTTATGAATTAGTGGGTTTTGAAACTCTTTAACAACAGTTAATAAAATACATTTGATATTATAAGAATAACTCGGGTGCCTTCTTTTGCAACACAGTTTTTTAAATGTCTATTACCTACTTTTATCATAAATTATGCTGTTCCAACCTTGTTTATCATAGAATTACGCTACTTACCTGCTCTAACCCTCCTACCTGCTCCAAAATTGTCTTATAAGATGTACAGTATTGTCCGTCTCATAACTCAATTATGCTTCTTCCTATCTTGTTTCTTAGTGGATTTTCTTGCCTCAATTATTAATTATGCAAATCTTACCTGCCTTCTACTTTTCCCGTAACCTTATTTCTTCCAGGAGGTTTTACCTGCCTTTCACTTTTCTTTTAACCTTTTTTTTAAAATCTTTCTGGACTTTTTAAAGCCTTATTAAAAAGTTATCCTAGCTTCGTTTTTATTATTTTGATTTGTTTTGTAAATTTGCAATGAATACGTTACTAATTTTAAATAATCATTAGATGTGTTATGATAAATAAATAACAAGAAAAAAGAGAAATTATTCAAGAATACATAATTAAATTAAAATAGTGATTTTCTTTTGATGATAAAATGCATGGATTTATAAAGTTATCAAGATAAAACTTCTGAACGACCTGAAACATGGACTGTACACCTTAGTTTTTCCAAAAGATTAAAAGTTGTTGGAGCTGAAGGGACTTAGACAAACTTATTAACTTAGTTTGAAGCCGAAAACGTGAAACTTGAAGCCGAAATTTTGAAATCACTAAAACCTATTCCTATAAGATATGCTTAAGCCAAAATCTCGTCTACAAGTTTACATTTTTGCGGTTTTAAGTTCCCAAAATTTTTAAAATCTCTAAGTTTTCTGTTTCCGGCTCCCAAAATACCGTACCCCATAAACATACTGAGGAACATTTAGAACCACGCTAAACGTTATCATGACAATCTCTAAATTTTGTTTTAATGGTGTGTTCTTGAAGAATACCGCTTCAGATAATAATTGAAAAAGTTTTTTAGGTGAATCATTGGAACGTTGATGTAAAAGAATTGTCAGAGAAAAACGCGAAGAGATGTATTTCCTTCTGCATCGTTTTCGCCAGCTTTACCACAATGGGTTCTTTGGTCTCACTTATCAAACGAAAGCAAGACACTCCAGCTTTTTGTACCAACGGGCTTTACTACTACTTAGATTATATCGCTCAAAATACAAGTGGCAATCATACAGTTTTCGTTGTATCACAAACCACCTATCAAGTTCAGGTGACGGGTTTGCTCGCCGGTGTGATGATAGTCATGGTTGGTTTGTTGGCACATGTTGCAGTTTACTACCGTTGCTCCCGCCATCTTTCCATGTTCGGTCTTAATAGTGCAATGTACTCTTTAAGTCAGCGACTTTTTTTCGTGGCCAATCGTGATGTAGCCAGGGTGTGTGTTCCTATTTTAATCGTTTACGCGGTTTGCTGGTCCGGCGCTCTTATGACCAAGCAGTACATTTATTCTCAACTTTCTCTTCAGGTTTCCATATTTATGTTCGCCTACTACATCATTAATTTGCTATTCGCCAATTTGTTTCCGATACTGACAGTTTTGCAACACAAAACGTTGAGGACCAGGTTGTTTAGAATGTTTAACGAGAACAGCAGGTGTGGTAACGTTGTGGTTCCAGTGAATAAACAGGTGTCGCATGTGGAGCTCTGGGATAAAATTGAATGGAAAGCCGCCAAAAAATATAAGGATTGCGCTAGTAAAAGTTATAAATTAAAAGTATTTGCAACTGAGACTTTTAATACCCATATTCATAAACCTTCAATTACAGGATTAGACGTAGGTGCGGCTATAAACAACTTAAATTATAAAGACAACCGGAATTTCATATTTTATCCAGTCGTGCCGAAAGCTTATAAAATAGCAAAAAAATCAAAGAAATATAAAGTATTTGCTTTACCTGATATTGAATAAAATGTTTTTTTGAAGCGTCAAATCAAAAAAGCAGGTTTTGAGCTAAAGCTCCCCTAAAATTTTATTGAAATAACTTAGCGGGTTTTAAGAGGTGCTAAATTTGTAAGAATATTTAAAAAACCATTAATTTTAATAAATTTCGAATAAATATGTATAAATAAACAATTTGTAATTTTGAATAATTTCCAAGAAGTTTCTATTTCTAATTGTTTGGAATGGCTTAAATATTACTCAAAATAAAAAAAATACCTTTTAAATGGTAAATTATTTGAATTTTTTAATTTGATTTTAAATTTGTACTTAATTATTTAAATTTTTTTATGTTTACAGAAATGATAGCAATTTATTCTTGTTTTGTACTTTAATTTTCTAATTTTTTGAAATAAAAAATAAAAAAATAAAATAAAACTATTGCAAAAACAAAATGTTAATCAACTAAAAAAAACAAAAAAAAGTTTCATTATTTCAAATTAATATCTGTCCACAGATTTTATTCCAAAAATTTTGTTTGTTAGATTTCTCGCTTCCTTTAAATTAAGTTTTCATTTCTGATATCTCAAATATTTCTCAGAGCCTTTTCTTTAAGAAATTTTTAAAAACCAAATTCAAACATCAACCCCAGAAAAAAGCAAAGCTAAGTTTACGAAGGAAAGGTAAGGTATGGAAATTGCTTATATTGTGTCTATCGGTCTCTCCTTATTTTCTGATTTAAGCTTTTAGTTGACGTTATATGTGGTAACAGGAAAATATAATTGTTTCAATCATTAATATTGATCAAAACTTGTTAGTGTTTCGTGGTATGGTAATTTAATTTATTTTTAAATTTCATTTTTGTATCTTGTATAGACTAGTTCGGAATAAGGGTTTTTTAGTGTTAGGAAGAGGGTACATAATTACTAGCGCCAATCATATGTAGAGGGAAAATTGAGAAACAGCGAGCGACTAGTACATTTTACGGTTTAAAATATTTCAAATATTTATTGGTTTAAAATCTCGACCCCTTCTCTTCAAAATTTCTTAAATACTTTTTAAATATTGCAAAAGCAAAAGCAGTTTTTGGGGATTTTTAGTTTTTTGCCGCTTCGTAGGTACGGCGCTGCTGGCGCACTTGTTTTCCAGTTTTTTAATGTTTCAATTACAGAAAATGCTTAATTTAAAAGTTTGGAATTGACTTTTTAAAATTAATTTTTAAGTTTTGAATAGTTTTACAATCAAAACATTAAAAAAACTATGTAGGTTTAAAATTAGTTTAAAAGCACAAATTTCATCTTTATTTTTACTAATTCGAAATCACTGTTCAGGATAATACTATTTTAGTGGTGATTTTAAACTATTGTGACGTTTAATTAAAAAACAAAAATTTATTTAGCACAAACTGATATATTACAGCACTTCAACGTAGTGAAGCATATCATCGTGTAGCAATTTTTATGAAGTATAGGTTTAAACTTAAGAAACTAAGAAAGCTAAGATTTTTTCAAATTTTATTTTTTTCTTTTTGTACCCTCTCTCGTACAGTAAAAGACGCTTATTCCGAACTAGTCTATTCAATGTTTTGTGCTTTGTTCTATTTTCTGATAATAATTCGAATCGGATTTTATAAAGCTTTGCAAAGAGGGGTCGTTTAAAAGATGACATCGATGAATGTGCAATGTTTACCTTTATTTCAATTGTGAAATTCGGTTTTTGTTAACCCATTGCACAGCGCTGGGAAAAAATTTTGCCAAATTTCGTCATTTTGTTTTTAAAAAAGTCATAAACACAAAAAATTTCTAAGTTGCATTTTATGCTAGTCTATTTTTGATAAACGACAACTCATTTTACTATGTTTACGAAAGTTGAATTTTCTATGACAAAACAAAATCATTTACCTTAAACTTCAGTTTAAGTTTGATTTGTTTACGGTTAGTTTTTTATCTATATAATTTTATTTTTGACATAATTCTCCAAGTTTAAGCGGTATATTCTTTAACGGGTAGAAAATGATAAAATAATATCTATAAAAAAGGGCTTGTTAAAATATTCAGGCTTTCAAAAATTTGACTTCGCCAACCTGGAAAGAATTAGAGCGCCCCGTTGGGTCCGTATAAAAACACCATGGACAAATTCACCATAGGCCAAAATCACCAGAAACGTTACAAATTCACCATAAGGTGGTGTAAATTCACCATAAGGTGATGTAAATTCACCATAAATATAATGCGTTTGCAATATTCCCTTTAAATTTTGACACTTGGAAAATACAACAAAATTTTATTATGATAAAATTTAGCTTGATTTTAGGGCTTTGTTTAGGCTTAGGAAAAAATTAAAACAATTTTAATGCTTTTATGATCAAAACTTTGTTATTTTAACACATTATAGTTTGGAAACGCATTTCTGATTGTTATGGTGAATTTGCACTACGTTATGGTGAATTTTTCCATGGTGGTTTTTACTTCCTTATGGTGATTTCGCATGTCACGGCTCCTTTATTACAAAAAGCCAAAAACATAGTAAAAGGGGTGCCTTCACACAAAAAAATCCAGTTCCGTTCAGTTACAGCTGCTCTATATTTAAACTTTAATTTTCCTAAATAAGTAAAGAGCAATGCCATAATATTTTTCCTTTTCCTAATTTATGTAAAAAAAACCTTAAAAATAGTCCAAAAATACGATTAAAAAACTTGAACATATTTATAGAGGTTAAATAAAGTCTTGTTTATTCATTTAAAATGCGTAGCTCCGTAAATGGTCAGAGCTCGGACTGATATTTTGGGATTACATAGCACATTACGAATTAAAATTTTTGATATATTGCTTTAAAGCTTTTTGGTCTAAAGTAAAAAAGTAAAAAAATCTAAAGATGAATTCTATCAGGGTGAAAATTGTTAGGTGGTAAAGTAACCACTCGTTCTGCTAGAAAATATCACGTGGAGAGAAACACGTGGCGTAACTTAATAATAATTGGTTACATTATCACTGACAACCTTTTTTTTATTATTTTTATTTTCATGCGTTCATTCTTCATTTCTTCCTGACGGCGAGCGGTTACGCCCTTAATTTCAGCCTGAAGGATTTCAATTTTAGTATATGACGTAATCAAAAAAATACAAACCTTTCCTATCCATAAAATTATTATTTATTATTAAGGAGTGTTTTATTTTATTAAGGAGTGTTTTATTAAGGAGTATTTATTAATAATTATTTATTATTAAGGAGTGTTTTATTATTTATAATTTTTCTAGTCGTGCCTATATACGTTAACGTACTTTGGTTTTTGGCTATAGAAACCTAGCTGAAGTGTTTGTGTTTCAGTGAGACGTAAGCATATTTGACACTCAACACGATAATCACTAATTGAAAGATAACTTGCGGTGTTAAATTTAGAATATACCGTATAATTTAGTCATTATTACGCTGAGTGCTGGCTATTAAATTAAAATAAGCAGTTTAAGTGCAAGGTGTCTACATATTTCGCAAAAAATATGTGTTTTAAGCAAATGTTTTATGTTATATTGTAAAAATTGCCACTAAATTAAGGGAATTTCAGACTAATATTTTTTTAAATTGTTTTTGCTTGATGTATCCGAAAGTTTAACGACCTTAACAATAGCTATTTGAATATCGGTACCAGTGTTATCAAATTATAAATTTGAACAAAAAATTAGTGTTTGTTCAAAATATTTTTAGGGCACTATAATTTTAAAATATTAGCTGTATATTAATATTAAATTTACCTGCTTACTTGTCTTTTTCTTATTGGTTGATTAATAAAAATAATTTATCAAGAAAAGAACCTGTGTTATTTTGCCACAAACATTTTTAGGTTAAAGAACAATGTCTTTAATTATCAATTTAAAAGTTAAAATTAGCATAAGGCTTAAAATTGCTTAAATCTTCTGAATGATGGGGTTTTTAAATGATGTCATTCTTTACGGGTAAAACCATTTTTAAGAATTTCCTGGGTTCTTAGCTTTTTAAATATAATTTTATTTATCTGATAAGTTTACTCGCGGACATATTGCTGGTTAAAACGAAACCCAAATATTTTAATAATTTATTTTTTTTAAATAGTATAGTTTTAAAAATTTAAAAGCATGAGAATTTTTAAAAAAATCAGTTTTATCGATAAAAAGTGACGAAAGATTGGTTCCATCAGGGTGAAAATAGCAGAGTGTTCAAGTAACCACTCTTTCTTCGAGAAAATAGCACGTGCAGAGAAACAAGCAACGCAACTAAATAACAGTAAGTTACACAACCACTCACAACTTTTTTTTTATTTTGTTCGCTTGCGCTTTTATTCTTTATTTCTTCCTGGTGACGAGTGGTTACGCCCTTAATTTTAGCCTGGAAGACTTTAGCTTTAATTGTATCATTTTGAAGACTGCACTTTCAAAGATTTTGAAAAGTCATTTAATATTGAAAATCATGAATCACGAATTTGTTTTACAATAATTGCAGATTATACACCAAAAATTGATATCCAACGGTTAATGAGTTTTAATTCCAAACCTTTTGTAATTTTTGAGGCTAAAAGAGCTTCTAAAACATGGATCGAGAAGTGCGCCTGGACAACTTCAATATTAAAATCCGCGCCGCAGTTGATTTTTAATTGATTATTGATTGAATAATAATTGATGGATTGATTTATTACTGATTGATTGTTGATTGGTTATTGATTGATTATTATAAAGCATGTTGTTTTGATACTCAAGCCTGGTGCCCGGATGCGCCCGGATACCAAAATAAAGGCAAAAAAATAAAATAAATGTAAACCTACAGGTATAAAACATTTTTTTAAATGGCAGCATCATTTAATGCCTTTTAATACTTTTAGAAATTGCACCAAATTTAAAACTCAAGCTTTTGGATACTGTAGAATGATTTCCATTCAGTTTTGTTAATATTCGTCAAATGGAAATGCTTGATTTTGAAATTTGGTGTATAAAAACAATAACAATGATTTTAACCAAGCAGTATTTGATTTTTATAACCTGCCATTAATTTTTGTTGCACTCCAATTTTTACTCAGAATGACCTGATAGATTAATTATGATTGACTCGAGCGGTAGAAGACAAAAATAAACCAACCGAGGAAAGCTGTCATGGTTTCAGCGCAGTTTGAAAGACTTAAAAGACTCATTCATTGACTTTGGAAGATTTTTATTCAGCGGTCAGAAGATTTTTTTGTATTTTTAACTTATAATTTTAAGCAATAAAGCGATAAACAATAACTTTTTGGGATTCTTTCCGCTGCAAATTGCAGAAAAGATTCCGCATCATCACTGCTCAGTGTTAAACTTGGTGCTGATCGCCGAGGGGACGCGGAGTACTGGGCAGCACTGGAACGGAATGTTTTCTGCGAATTTGCATAGGTTTTTGGAGTTAAACAATGAGTTCAATGAAAAAGTAATTTTGACAGAATTTGCACAATTTTTTTCCTCTTTCTAATGAGCCGATGCTTTTTTTTATTACTTAGTAGAAAAATGAATATCGATTTTATAATATGAGCGCTATAATAATATTAAGAAGAAGACTTGGAATCTTAAAAGTCACTCACGTTCTTCATTTAAAGGGTGGCATGGCGCAGCGGAACTAAATCGCCCTTAGGCGCTCCAGCGCCCTATATGATTAAGATTCCTAACGGGCCTTGTTGCGGTTGAAAATTACTCTTTCTTTCTTGTATCCAAACAGCAATCAAATTATTTTAAGTTTCACAAACTGTAATTTCATTATTGTTTCCACTGCTTGCTGTATTACTAATTAACTTTTAATTAAAAAGTTTGCTTTTTACATTGAGTGTTGTTAGTATCACAATTAAAATGTTTTTCTCGGAAACAACTGTTTAATAGCTTAAATTAAGCAGCTGTAAAACAAAGAGATAAACGGTGCTTCTGGTACTTTCCAATATTAGTTATTGTTCTTTTAGGGTTTTCTATTATTTTTATTATTTAATTATTCAATCTATTTCAACCTGCGACAGTCAAAGCATTCAATAACCTCATAATGAACAGAAAACAAGCGATCGCCAGTGCACTGTAATTGTGACTAACTTAGAACAAGAATTTCAGTTTCTTAAAAAAATTAGTGTTAAAAAAACTCAGTTTATTTTTCTTCATTGAAAAAAATCAACATATTACAAACTTCATATTATGTTACATATTCTTATACTTTTTAGCTCTAAACAAATAATCATATATAAATAACCTTCAGCTAATATTAGCCCATTTCAAATGAACGTTTTAAAACCAAAGACGTTCAATGATAATAATTATACCAGTTTTTTGCAAAAAAATTGTTACGTGCACTGTATTCATAAAAATACGGTCCAGGCCCACTGTGGATTGTGGCCGTTTTTAACTTAGACACGTCTTTGATTTTCGGTCCCACTCCAGTTTCGGCTTTGAAAAGTGGACTGGGTCCAAAAATACCCGGACAGGTTCACCTCACCAGTCCACTTTCGAAAACTTGTGTTCCTGTGTTAAATTACAGGGTATCGAAAAGTATATAAATAAATTTTAAATTATGCGTAGAATCTGCGTAGAAAATCCACTATGGACGGAGTCCGAAAAAAATTCTGGACCAAACTGGACTGGGACCAAAAGTCAGAAACGGGTCTGAGTAAAAAACGGTCTCACTCCGCATTGGACCGTGTCCAAACGTTTTATAAATAAACGTAGTATTTCTTGTGTAATAGTGACCATCGAGTAACAAAATGTTTATGCAAAGTCCACCTTGTGTGTTTGTGTCCACGATTAGGTAATAAAAAAACCATCAAACTGCATTAACAAAGCAAAGTGTTTTGCGCAGGATTACTGACCTAAAATACTTATGAAACATTTTAGTGATACAAGCTATGCGAATTGTTTAGCCTTGAGTGCACCTGTAAAAAATTTCAAAAAATCTAAATTACAACTAAAACCCGAAACATTGTGTATTAAATAACACAAAAATTAGCTGATATTTCTTGGTGCAGATTTGCAGGTTTCACATCTTAAAAATTTATAACGGAGCAACTCGAACTCTACCTCAGACACAAAATGTACTAGATACCGAATTTCGTTATTCCAAAAAGTTTAAGCATTAGACACATATTATACAATTTTTCCCAGACAATATCGTAACTACCGTAATATTCCTCAATTTTTGAATTTCATCAACAAAGGGGGATAAGGGTCTGGAAAGTGCGTTCACAGCTGTTGACTGCTGGAGCTGAAAACAGCGCAATAAAACAGAGAATTGCATGTCCAATTAGCTATGACCTATCCCACTTCACTCATTATCTATAGCCTTGAGGTGAGTTGCAGTTTGTAAAAGTCCGGTATCGACAGAATTAAAAAAAATTTTATAGTTCAAAAAGGAAGACAACAAAACAATGTTCATAATGTTCAAATTTTGCTGTTGTAAAATTTTTTGTAAAATAATTTTTATTCGGCACTTTACTGTATTTTTTAGTTTTATTAATCCGATTTGTAATCAGGTCGGCTGGTCAGCCCCGCGCCACTTTTTTCAATACGGTCCGGGCAATTTTTATATCTTTTGTAATATGTTGTGTTTTTTTTAAATAAAGACGACCATGCTAGCCCGTGAGCATTTAAGATATCAATCGATTCTGCACGCTTGAAACTCTGTATTCAACAAGGTTAATTTTCGAATGCATGTTAACCTGTATCCGAAAGATGATTTTCACTTTACCCATATGTAAGATTATTTATTTCAAGTTTATCTTGGACAAGAATGCATTATGCATTCTTGTCTGGGGTAACTGACATACCCTGGTAATGACAAGGAAAAACGATTATTACCTGCCTTATCTGCCTCCATTGGAAATTTCTTTGCCTCTTACCTATCTCTGACCTTCCTCTTATCAGCCTTTATTGTAAATTTACCTGCCTCCACCCTGTCTCTGAGGCAGTTTTAGCTGCCTCTTACCTGCCTCCCACCCTGTATATGTTTCAAGATAGGAGGCAGGACTATCTGCCTCCTACCTGCATCCGAGGCAGTTTTACTTGCTTCTTACCTGCCTCCAATCTTTCGGAGGCAAGTTCAACAGCCGTCCTTACCGGGTTTACTTGGGACTAATGGCTATTGTTCTTTACCTGCGAAAATTATGTAAACTATTTTCTTATATTCTAATTCTTAACGTATAAGTTTATTTTATTTTTTTTGTGTATACAATACAGTAAAACTAACAGCTTGTCCAAAATTTAAGTTTTTTTTCCCTAGTTGCCTTAATTTCTGTTTGTATCAAATAAAATTACTCCTTTTTTTATCAAATCAAAATTACTCCTTTTTCTTTAAAAATTTACGTGACGTTTTTATCCTTTGTGCTTTGGATCTCGGCTTGGCCTTAGAATGTAAACACGTGTCCCGGATCAGTGT
>JASAMX010016610.1:0-15606 GCA_030248175.1 Microlaimidae sp. YZB2_3
GTATTGCTAAGCAAGTTTTAAATTTTTATTAAAGTTTTTATTAAAGTTTCTAAAATTTTTTATAAACAGCGCAAGTTTTAAATCATAAATAACTCAACTGAAAACCTAAATTATATGTATAAAAAGTATGCGTGGTTTATAGACTTTACAACTTTTAAAATATATCTCAAAGGCGCAAATTAAAGCCTGATTTTCACACTTCGTGGACGAAAAGAACAATCATAAAGACAGCGTATTACCCTTTTCATGACCTTAAAATTTTGTCAAAATTTTTCAAAGCCGTTTAAAAAACGATAATTAAAAATGTCAAAACATGCTGTCTAAAAAGAAAGATTTCGGAAAAACAACGTGGTCGAAAATGTCTTTGGTTTAAGTTTAAGAACCTTTGATGAGTACTAACCACGTTAAAACTAAGTAATTTCGGCATTCTCAGTATTTGCACTACTCGTTAATACTTAGTTACGATGGATCATGTTTCAGATTTGAAAAAAAAATTTGCCGGAAATAAATCTATAACTGCGTTTACAAAGTGAGTATTACCAAAATATATAGGCACCTTGCACTGAAACGCAGTTTACACAATGAAGGATGAGGTAATATACATAAAAGTGCTCACCATAAATGATAATTACTGTACGTCCTACTTATTTTTTCTCAGTATTGCACATTCAGCCCCATCGGAACTTCGCGCGCCTTTCGAGGGTTTGATCTGCAGTAATTACGAAAGTATAAGTCAGGAGATAACGGGGAATTATCCATTACCTTGGTTACGACTATGTATATTGCATACTTCATTGTATAATACTGGTTTCAGCTGCAAGGTGTCCTACAGTACCACATGTTTTTTGGTATTACAACCCAGTTTGCATAGGCACTCACACAGGTGCCTGGGGTAAAGCTCACAGTGGTTCCAATCACGGCGTACTATGATATACAAAGCGTCAGAATGTGCGCAATAAAATATCTTGAAGGAATCTGACTGTATTTTATATTTTAAGGCAAATTATATTTTGAAAGCATTATAAGCCAAAATGTTTTGCCAATTTTTATAGTAATTGCGCGACTCCTTGTGTCTTTATTGTGCGGCAATGCAAATTATTTGCAATGTAAATTTTTTTTGCAAAAAAACTGTAAAAAAATCCCATTTATATGACCTCGGAGGTTTACCTGGCTCAAAAATCGTTTCTACAAATTGTCATTAGCACACCGCGACGATTTAATGTTTAATAGAGGTTACGCCCATGGCATCTTTTAGCGGCACCTTCCATCGGCAAAGCCCCGTTTTGCCCCGTGGGATAGGTTGTCGGAGGAGCAGCGGCAAAACAGGGCTTCAAAATGAAGGTGTGAATATGGCTAAAAGAATGCCCCGTGGGCGGGTTATTAGAAAGGCGCGGGCGCGTTATTAGACATAAATGCGGGCGTCCCTTTATGCGCGCGGTGTCCTTTAATGAGCAGGGGATTCCTTCCGATTAGAACAATGGATTTTGACCAGGGTGGACCTCTCAAACCACGCGGACTACCGAGTCTCACGTCGTGGTCATCTAGATTAATAGATTTTGCCTTTTTTTTGCAAAAAAAAATTTACATTGCAAATAATTTGCATTGCACAATATGACACAAGGAGTCGCGATTACTATAAAATCCACGTAACTTTGGCTTATAATGCTTAGAATATAATTTGGTTTAAAAGATAAAAATAGTCACATTTACGAGTATTTTATAACAATTCTGACGCTTTGTATATCATAGTACGCCGTGATTGGAACCACTGTGAGAAAAACTACCGGGCAGTGTATTAGTGCCTATGCAAACTGGGTTGTAATACCAAAAACATATAATACTATAGGCACCTTGCACTGGAACTCAGTTTATACATGAAGTATGCAATATACATAGTCGTAACCATAATGGATAATTACCGTATCTCCTACTTATCTTTCGTAGTATGCAGATCAACCCTCGAAAGCGCGCGAAATTTCGATCGGTTGATCTGCATACTACGAAAAAATAAGTAGTATTACGGTAATTATCCATTATGGTGACACTTATGTATATTGCATACTTCATGTATAAACTGCGTTTCAGTGCAAGGTGCCTATATATTTTTGGTAATACTGGCTTTGGTGTAAACGCAGTTATAGATTTATTTCCGGCGAATTTTTTTTACAAATCTGAAACATGATTGCATGCGTTGAGTTTGGTGTAAAAACCGGGTAATTACGATATAAATACCGAAATTACTTAGTTTTAAGCGTGGTTCATACTTGGTCCAAAGGTTCTTAAAAGTTAAAGTTCAAAGACATTTTCGACCACGTTGTTTTTCCGAAATCTTTCCTTTTAGACAACATGTTTAAACCAGTTTTTAATTATCGTTTTGAACGGCTTTGAAAAATTTTGACAAAATTTTAAGGTCCATGAAAAGATCAAACGGGTGCTTTTGAATTGTCTTTATGATTGTCTTTCGTCCACTTTGGGCGAAGTGTGAATCAGGCTTTAAAATTGCGCTGTTTCAATCTATATTTTAAAAGTTGTAAAGATTTCTATAAAACCACGCAGCAAAAAATTGTGTAACCTTTTATACATATAATTTAGTTTTCAGTTGGGGTATTTTATAAAAATTTAAAACTTGCGCTGTTACAATAAAAATTTAAAACTTTAATAAAAACTTTAATAAAAATTTAAAACTTGCTTACTTTTTACTTTTACTTTTACTTTTACTTTTTCTTTTTCTTTTACTTTTAGTTTTACTTTTACTTTTTCTTTTTCTTTTTCTTTTACTTTTACTTTTACTTTTACTTTTACTTTTACTTTTACTTTTACTTTTTCTTTTACTTTTACTTTACTTTACCTTTTACTTTTACTTTTACTCTATACTTTTAATTTTACTTTTACTTTTTACTTTTACTTTTACTTTTACTTTTTACTTTTACTTTTTACTTAAAAATTTTAAACTTTAATAAAAATTTAAAACTTGCTTTAAAGTTGCGCTGTTTCAATCTATTTTTTAAAAGTTGTAAAGATTTCTATAAAACCACGCACCAAAAAAATTGTGTAACCTTTTATACATATAATTCAGTTTTCAGTTGGGGTATTTTATAAAAATTTAAAACTTTGGGTGAAATTATAGTGCGAAACCATCAAATTTTTATACAACTTTTATTCTGTTAAAAAACCAAAAAGGCACAGCATCGTTTCAATTCTAATTCCTAAATTATTTCAAATTTTATATGATAAGCTTTCTTTATTTTTATTTTCTTTTCTTCTGTTATAACAAAAAAAAAAAGATTTATGTTTGTACTTTGTTTATTAAATGAGTTAAAGTATGTTTAGTATGGTGTTTGCTAAATAAAACACTAATTGATGACTAAAAAATGTACAGCATAAAATAAAAGATGTTTTCGAAAACCTTTTGGGTTGCCTTGAAAGTCATGATTTGGAATAATGTGTGCTGAGTGTACATATGAAAAATGAAGGCGAATTATTATAAACTTTTATTTTAACGTTTCGAAATGAAAAAAAATCTTCGTCAGGGATCAGGGTTTTAACGTTAAAACCATGACAAAGATTTGTTTTACGAATTCAAACCTTGGAAAAAAATATGACAATAAATATGCAAAAATCAGTAAATTTTTGCTGCAAAAATGACAGTTTTGTTTGATTTCGATTAATTGATGGACCGTTGTTGAAATAAAGTATTTGATTTTAATATTAAACTGCTTTTGTACAAATTATGATAAAAGTTTTTTTTGATAAAAATCTAATTTAAACGGCAATTTATTGAAGTCAGCAATCTTTATTTGCCTATCATTTACCAGAAACATACGTGAAGATCCTTCAATCTTTGTGTCTTGTTCTCTTTTTTGTTTTTAAATATACGTTTCAATCCTTTGTGATTACACTAATTTTATGAATACATGTGCGTAAAGCCAGAAATTTTTTGAATACATGTGCATAAAGCCACATATAAGTATTCTCTAATTACAAATTGTAATATATTCGTAAAATTAGCGATCTTCTTCAAATTTTTTTTATTATTAATATTTTTAAAAGAAAAAAAAAGCAAATAGGCGACGTTGAATATATTCACTTACACCTCGTGATTGCTACGGCAAAATGAGCCGCAGTCATTAAAAACCACACGTCATTTTGACTCATTTTTTAGTTAATAGGGTCTTGTTTTAAATCAAAAATAAGTCACAGTCACTAATATTTTATAGGCATTGTGGCTCATTTTGCCGTAGTAACGACGACCTAAAAAATCAATATCACAACAGTACCGTGTTTTTTTGATTGAAAAAATCGTCATTACTACGACGAAATGAGCCACTGTCATTATAAAATACACGTGACTTTGACTCTTTTTATAGTTAGTAAGCTCCTGTTATAAATCTAAAATAAGTCACAGTCGCATGTATTTTATACAAACTGTGGGTCATTTTGCCGTAAAATAACGACGAAATAGTGTTTAATTGTCAACAACAATAGTTTGGTTACTCTGAAAAACTTTTTTTATACATACGGTATCTTGACATTTTACGGGTTTTTTTAGCTTTTTTTGGATTGTTCAAAAAATATATTCAGATAATGTGTGTTAGAAAGTGTATCCAAGTTTAATTAAGTTTTTATTAATTTGTTTTCCATTTATACGCCTAAACGACTCGCACTTGCAAAACGCACTACACTAACACTAAAGCCTATATTTCGAAAAAATACAAAAGAAAACTATGCGTTTATTAATTTACAAAATTAATAAACGGATAGTTTTCTTTTCTATTTTTAAATAAAAAGTATAGTAATATAATTGCGTTCAGAATTTAAAAATTTAGAAATTTATGAATTTAGTAAATTCAGCAGTTATGTACGTGTTTTTTAATTAATAGAATAAGAAAAAATTAAATGAGTTTATTAATTTACAATTACAAAGATCTTTATGAAATTGCAGGCCCCCGCTTAAAATATTCCGTTGTGAAACCGTTGGACTGTCCTTTGTATCGTTCAAGGGACACTTTTGGATTGTCCAATGAACAATTTTACTTTGTCAAATATTTCCTTTGAACACTTTGGACCAATGAAATATGAACCAAGCTTAACTCTTGTATGTTGAAAATTTTTTGCGGAAAAATTGGAGAGATTTGTCAAAAATACTCTTTAACTATTAAAACCATAGGAAAACAATATTTTCACCTTTACATTTGAAAAAAAAGCTTTTGAAAAAATAAATAAATTTTGTTTTTTTTTATATTTTTCTTTTTATTCTTCTGCAATTATTACTGCAGACTTTGCTCCAAAGTCAACAACTATGGGTCTTGAAGCAATATTTGCGATATTTTTGTTAAATAATGAAGTCGTTACTCTGACACAATGAGTCAGAAGCGTAGTAAAATACTCTTAACTGTGACTCTTTTTATATCTTAACACACAAATAATCCAAGCAAAATGAGTCAGAGTCACGTTGATTTTATACTGATTGTGGCTCTTTGTGTCAGAGTAACAACGAATAATGCACAATACATATTTAGTGATGTTTCCCGGAGCTCTATTCTATTTTGATACTAATTTTATGAATAAATAAAAAGTTATATCATAAACTATTTTATCAAATATTTTTCGTTAATTAAAGTTTTTTCAAAACTTATTAAAAACTATAAAAAATTCCTAATATGCAAATAGAATAACGGGGCAGATATTCTCCGGCTTCAAATGGCCTGATTTCTGGAGTATGATTATGGAAAGTAGGAACATCACTAACACGTATACATAAAAGCTGGTACAAAAATTTATAATAAAAGAATAAAAGATTGATGCACAAGGATTTTTAATCAATCTTTTATACGCTACTTAATTTGGCCAATCGGTTTTTGATATCATGTCAGTACATATTAAGTGCCTGCTTTTCATGTTCCGTCTAGAAAGTTTACTATCAAAGAAAAATGAAACAACATGTGGCTATATAGCTTCAACAAAAATTTTTTAAATATATACAGAGTTCATAAAACAACTTTCCTTTTTGTTAGGGCCATACAAAATACCGCTGGCTAAAAAATAAATTTAAAAGTAACCTACACCCAAACTACAAGTTCTCATTTAAAAACTGTGTCATAGTGACACACAACGTTGCGAAACCTTCTGGGGCCGGTGTCGCGGGATATCTTTTCCCCCCTTCTTTTTCCCCCCGGAAGATCTATCCCAGTAAAAAGCCGGGATAGTTTTCCCCCCGGAAAAACCATCCCGCTAAAACACCGGTTAATTCTTTCCCCCCTCGGTAAATTATTTCCCTCGGGAAGACTATCCCGGTTAAAAACCGGGACATTCTTTCCCCCCTCTTTTTTATATTGTTGTTCGTTTGTTATGAATTTTAGCTTGGTTTGAAGGTTTTGCTTAGGCTGCTTAGGGAATCTAAGGTTTAAAATAGTTAAGGTAGTTCATGGGTTTTATTTCAATAATTTTATGAATTTATGAAAGTATCATGATAACAAAATAATCATTTTAATTTAATGACGTGTTTTTGAAGAATGCGCAGAATTAATATTATAAACTTTATGCAAATTTTTGAAGTGAGGGAAGAATATACCGGTAAAAACTTTCCCCCTGATTATAACGCTAAAATAGAAAATTACAAACAAAATTAAAATCGTGAGTAAACATGTTTTAAAGGAATTTATTACACAAAAATTGGTATTTGAGCTAATAAAGGTACAGCTATTCAAATTATTTTTAAAAATTCTAAGTTTATATGATTTTAAAATTAAAAAGCATGGGAGAAAATCTATCCCGGTATATTCTTTCCCCCGGGGAAAGAATTTACCGAGGAGGGAAAGAATATCCTGGGATAGTTTTTCCGGGGGGGGGAAATATCCCGGGATAGTTTTTCCGGGGGGAAGAATTTTTAGGGGGAAAGAATATCCCATGACACCGGTCCACTAAACGAGAGTTGACTAAAGGCAAACCAAACGTAGCTGCTGCTACAATTTGCTCACGTGATTAATTTAGACACGCCCACATGACTTTTATGTGGACGAAGATATATATACTAATACACCAGATTAAATCGAATCTAATTGACTGATAAAGTGACGTCAGATTTTGGTGATTTAAGCACCTCAGGATTTTAAGGACTCTCAAAATATCATATAGTATTCGTGATCACGTCAGATATGTTTTGCTTTGGGGGAATGGTTGTGGGACGAGCTGTTTAAACTAATTAGCGCTTGGGAAAAATTGATCTCAAATGGATGAGAGATCTCTATTTTTTCCCAAGCGCTAATTGGGTAAACGCGATTCTATAAAATCATAACTCTGCGATGATATTTAACCCTGAACAACTTCCTTTAAATAGGAGGGTTTTGACCATTGATGGCTGAATAAACTGGGAATTTAAGCTTCGAACCGCAAATAGAAAATTTACTAGTCTGAGAATTTACTATTTAAGCAACGTGCTAATATTGCGTTTAGTGGACCGGCCCTTGTTACCGTCACCATCTCGGTTAAATTTAGAGTCGTTGGAGAAATTTAGAGCTAGAACTTGGAGCCGAAAATCTAGAATTTGGAGCCGGAATTTGGAACTTGAAGTCGAGAGTTGGAAATCGCTTAAACTTATTCCTAAGCCCAAGGCTAAGCTTAAACTTAGAAAACCGAGCCAACGTGTTTTACTTTCGACTCAAATTGCCTGGTTTCGCGGCTCAAGTAGGCTCCCAATATTTTTAAACGGCTCCAAGTTGTTCGTCGGTTAGTGTGCGTAAGTTTGTGTGTTTTGCGTGCGTGCGCCTCAAAAAATTAGCATTTTTGTGCCAGATTAAGTAATTTGATATATATTTGTTAAAAATAAAGCGTTTAATATTTAATATTAAATCGACTTTTAATCTGTCTAATTGTTAAATAGTCGATTTAATACTGTAAGTTACATATCAACGTCTGCTGGTTTGATTAAAATGATATTGGGATTTAAAACAATTTTTTGTTAAAATTTCAATCCAAATGTATTTATTTACACAATTTTAAACACAATTTTAATCAAATTGAACTATATCCACCTACCTGAGTCATATAAAAACTATGTAAAACAGTATTATTAATCATTTATATACTGTTTACGTATATTTTCGTGAATGCCAATGGGGAAAATAAATATACACAAAATATATTTTGCTTCAAATACCTCACCAAGCTTTTTTGAATAAGCATAGAAACTGGAACGAAAATTAATTTTCAAACTTCAAACAGTCATTTTCTAATTGAAGATTTTTTGTATAATTACACCTCATTTCTAAATTAGAAATAATTTAATGGGAGCATTTAAGAATGAATTCCAAAATATACTTATGTATATTTATTTTAATATTAAAAATCATAAGCATTGCACAGCAATTAGGAAATTTAACTCTAGTTTCTTGATAAGGTGCTAGGTGGCTTGATTAAATAATTATATTTTAAATATAATTAAATATTCGTAAAAATAATTAAATATTTAACGAATAAACCACTTAGTACTCCTGTTTACAGAATTTAAATTATATTATATATAATTTTACACTATTATGGTACTCTATTTTATCTAACGAAAAAGACCGCGCAATAAAATTTTTCAAATTTAATTCTGCAAAAATAGTGGATTTACATGAAAAAATCAAAAACCTAGTATGGTCTATTTTTTAAAACGTTTGATTACCATGAAAAAAATTCGATAACTAGAGAAATCCCTCCTTAAACGGTGTGATTTCAATCAAAAAACGAAGAAAATCAATTGGAGAATTTACAATTACACTGTCTTCCACGAAACTACCAAATATTGACCGATCTTCACAAGAATCATTTTTGTACCACGACATTCTAAATGTTTTTTTTTCATTTAGCTATTAATTTCTATTAACAATATTTTATAGAAGAAGTTTATCATTGCGCTGCAGCGGCGCAATTGTCCTTGTGCGTTTTAGACGCGTTTTTTTCCCTTAAAAATCAGAAAGGGTTAAATTAAGAAATTTTAAAATTTAATGCATTTCTTTCAAAACGGCTTAACAGTAATATTTAGTATTTTTAGGCACTTATTAAAAATGTTTAACATATTGACGGTTAGGTAGGACAGCAGTTAAGATCATTTAAATTTAAAAAAATAATTAAAATCACACCTTTAAATATACCGATTTAAAAATCAAATTTGTCTTCATTTTTTAAATAAAAATGAAATACAAATTCGTATGATACAATTATGTACACTATAATTTCTTGACATTTAATAAATTAAAGCATTTTTTTAAAATATTTAAAGCTAAAAAGGTTAGTTTAGATGACAAATTAACAGATTTTTTTATTTGATTTTTGATAAAAAAGAACAAAATTTGTTGTTTTTTTAGTATGGAAGCTTACAAATTAAGCATTGGTTTTGTTTAAAATTATGAGCGACCCCACGGATATTTTTCCGTGTTTTATATAAAAGTTCAAAAATGTATATAAATAATTTTCGTTCAAATTCTGCTGCACTCCTTTTTTTGAAATCTTCCACAGCATAGCATACCGGCTATAGCGGACGCAACTAGAAAGACGATAATCACAAGACTCAACAATAGTCCGAAACCTAAAACCAAATATGTATATATATGAATTATAACATATAATAGTAATGTGAATTAGCCAAGTGGCGCAATCGGTTAGCGCGCTGTTACTATTAAGAAGAATGGACGCCACTAGAAAGACGATAATCACAAGACTTAACAACAGTCTGAAACCTAAAACCAAATATATGGATAACTATGTAATAGTACTATGAGTTAGCCAAGTGGCGCAATCGGTTAGCGCGCTGTTACCATTGAGAGATTAAATACAATACTGAAAACATTTTGCGGAGGTTGTAGCGCGGTAGAACGTACGTCTTGCATACTGAAAATTACTGGATCGAGTCCGGACTGAGAAACAATACAGCGCGATTATACTGATTGTTTGATAATATTGTTATATGTAGCATTTAGTTGCGCAGTTAGTGCTGAGTAACATCGACCCTGCGTGATTTATGCGCAATAAATAAACTTAAACCTTTACTATGTGGCCTATAATACTATGTGGACGATTTTAATTTTCGCATAGATATAGATAAAAATGTACATATGTGAATGTTTAAACTTATAGTTACTATTCGAAAAGATTTAGCAGATAACCTCGGAAAAAACATACGTCCCCTACAGAAGGAAAACATTATTCAAAATTTAATTCCACTTTCTTTCAATTATGAAGCGTAAGAAATTGTTGAGTGTGTCTTATTGTAAATACCATATTCTAAAGAGAGTTGGAAATATATTTGGTAATGTACGAGATATTTATTTTGACAGCGTAATTTTTAGGTATGAAATAATAATGCATAAATCTACTTTTATTCTATAATAAATCTACTTTTTCTTTTATTTTTTAAAACCGTATAATTTATACATAAATAACCACTAAAATTCCGTCAAATTCTGGAACGCTCTTAAAATGTATGTTCTATATTTTGTAATAAAAGAATTTAAGATTTCGTATCAATTTATTTTATTATTCATTATTCAATTATAAATTAAGGTTATAGTATATCCGGCTGACCTCGCAATATTGTGTGATTATGACGTTTAAAAAATGAATTGTAACTCAGAATTTTATTTAATCACGCTTTTCACATAATTAAAAAAAAATAAATTAACTTTAGCAATTAAAACAATGGGATTTTGTCACAATTACATGTAGGTAATTTCATAAACGACTGTTTGAATATTTGTTAAAATGCCCTAATTAGGACATGTCCTTGTTAGGAACGTAAATGTGATTTTTATGTTATATATTTTTGATAACATTAATAAAAATAAATCAAAATGCATTTTTATTTATATTATTGAATGGAATTTACTTACCCGTAACAGATAGACAAACACCGTTTTCTTGATAAAATTCTTGTTCTGGCCCTAAAAAAATTTAGTAGGGTAACTGACTTAATTTCGGCCACCTTTTTTTATTTTTTTGAATAAGTTTTTTCTGGCTTTTTCAATCAAGCCAAAATTTGGCCTAAAAATCAAACAATAGCTATATTTGTTATTCCAGTGCAAAATTTGAATATTTCTGTTCCACTTAAAAATCAGTGAAGGTTTAAACTTTTTTTTTAAAGTGGCCGAAGTTAAGGCGCGTGCCATTTATTTCGGCCACCTACAAAAACCTGGCCATAACTATTGCTTAAACGAACAGTAAAAATTTCTAAAGGTTGCAAATTTACCCTTAGGTATTGTTCTCGGTACATATAACTTAATTTTTCCCGTTTGCGAACTTTAATAGTTATTAGCAAGACTTTAAATAATTATGTCAAAACCTTAAAAAAAACAAGTTTTAATAATTTGTATTTTTTGTTCAATTTTTATTTTTGGCTTAAAAAACGTCAAAACAAAGTCAAACGAGCAAAAAAATTCTTTTTAAATACGGTTGTACAATGATTTTTAAAAACAGCAAAAAACGGCAGGTTCTTTCACCTAAATTTTCAGGTGGCCGAAATTAACGGAATCTTAAAATGCGCAGTTAGTTAAACGCATTGCAAAATGATTTTGAAAAAAATATCAAAACATCAAAATTAACAACTTTGAGCCTTAAATAGAAGATATTTTAAGGTTATATATTGCTTCGTTCTAAATTTGATGCAGTTTAAACACAAAGCAAAAATTACGAAAATCAAAAAAAATTCACTTTTTGTATGAAAATGTTGATAATGTAGAATAACAAAAATAAAAAACTTTTGCAAAAACACTTTATTCAACATTAATCCAGTTACTTTTGTGCTATTTCTTGTGTGTTTTAAAAATAAGTCAATTTTCTAACACCCTGAATTGGTGGCCGAAATTAAGGCGTGGCCGAAATTAAGTCAGTTACCCTACCTAAAATGTTTTTTAGGGTAAATTTATTCGTTCGAGCTAAAGGCACTTGGAACGATTAAGGGTCGATGGAGCCTTGGAAATTTGGAACTGGAACTTGGAGCCAAAATAAGGAAACTTAGAGCCGTAAGTTGAGAACTTGGAGCTAATAGTAAAAATCGCTAAAACGCTTACCTAAGCCTAAACGAAACCTAAATCTAAGCCTAAATCATTTTTTTCTGTCTGAAAGGCTCCGAATTCCCATTGCTCGTGGCTCCAAGTTCCCGAAAATTTCCGATGGCTCCAAGTTCTCTGCTTGTGGTGTGGCTCTAAAGATCCCGTACCCTTTAAACCGGAACTTGGATCCATAAATAGGAAACTTGAAGCCAGAAGTTCAGAACTTGGAGCCGAGAGTGTGAAATTTCTGAAACTTATCCCTAAACCGAAGTAAAAGCCTAAATCTAAACTGTTTGTTTACTTTTAGCTTCAAATTCCAAATATTTTCCGATGACTGCAAGTATTTTGCTGACGGCCCCAAGGCCTCATACCACAGCAACTTGTTGCAGAAAAACCAGTAGTAAGGAAGAGGGTACGTTGGTACTTTGAGCCGTTAATAAGGAACTTATAGCCCCAGAAAATTTTGAGAACTTACATCCACGAAATTAGGAACTCAAAAGCCCGTTCACACTTACGCATATTGCACAATGCACGATGCATAATGCACAATGCACGATGCACAATGCATTATAGCACCTGTTCACACTTACGAACAATGCATAATGCATCAAAACAAATTTTTAGCCAAAACTATTCTTAAATACGGTTTAAAATGATTATTTCACGTATTTAAAAAAAACCTAACAAGAATAGTGTTGCTGTACATCCAAGGTGACAAAAAACTTAAATTACTCAATGTTGTGATAAACAAACCTGAATATTAGACAGGGAATCTGAAAAAAGGCCAAAATATATAGCCAAAACCCCTTTTTTAACTTATTTTGCATGGAATTATGTTTTATATTCTGTTAAAACTAAAATATGTTTTAAATTTTATGTATAGAATAAAATGGATACGGGGTTATTAGATCCACAAGCAGGGAACTTGGAGCCATCAGAAATTTTTGGGAACTTGCATCACGAGCAATGGGAACTTGGAGCCTTTAAGAAAAAAATTGGTTTGGGGTTAGATTTAGGTTTCGCGTAGGCTTAGGTAAACGTTTTAGCGATTTTTACTTTCGGCTCCGAGTTCCCTACTTACGGCTCCAAGTTCCCCAAATACGGCTCCAAGTTCTATATTTTTGGCTCCAAGTTCCCAAGGCTCCATCGACCCTAAATCAATAAAATGTAACGTTATTTGTTCAAGAATACTTATAAATTAGTCCGTTTTTTAAGCAGAAGAGTTCTCAACGTTCTCAACTTTGTGGAAAAATACGTAGTAATTTTCGAAGCGCGCTGCTACTTGCACAAAACTTGGAACGCCGTTCCAAGTCCGATAATGCATTGTTCATTGTGCATCGTGCATTGTGCGTAAGTGTGAACACATATTTTCGCAGTTTTAATGCATTGTGTATTGTACATCGTGCATTATGCATAAGTGTGAACGGGCCTTAAAACTCTGAATAAACCT
This sequence comes from Microlaimidae sp. YZB2_3, assembly GCA_030248175.1. Lineage (NCBI taxonomy): Eukaryota > Metazoa > Nematoda > Chromadorea > Desmodorida > Microlaimidae > Microlaimidae sp. YZB2_3. The sequence goes on from JASAMX010016610.1 coordinate 13,477, forward strand.
TTGATTTGAAGCTTAGATTTAAGCTTAGGCATAGATTTTACCAACTTTTAATCTCTGGCTTCAAATTCCACTTACGGTTATACAAGTTTTCTGTTTTCGACTCCAAGTTCTCTCGACTCTATTTACTCTTAAGCGCGGTTCACAGCTCAGACTTACTGCTTAAAACTTAGGACTTTAGACTTAAGAGTGGAGACTTATGACTTACGGTCCGCTTCACAGCTTGACTTAAAACGTAAGACTTTACGCTAAAGACTTATGACTTTAGACTTAAGAAAGCCCGGTTCACAGCTACTTACGGCTTAAGACTTAAGACTTTAGATTTAAGAATAGTGACTTATGACTTACGGTCTGTTTCACAGCTTGACTTAAAACTTATGACTTTACGCTTAAGACTTCTGACTTTAGACTTAAGAATTGAATTTTGTTATAATTTGACTTAAGACTTTAGCTATTTTTTTGTTTTCAAGCTTAGAAAACAGATGAAAAAAAATTTTTTTTGAAACAAAATGACAAATAAAACATTAATTTGGAACTTTAAATTTAAAAAATAAAGATTATATTCATAATTTATATAAATCTTAAGAAACAATAATTAAACAGAAAATTTTTGTTAAAAATGGCACATAAATGCACAAACCTGACGCCATCATCGCGAATTTTTTGTCGTTTTTAGCTTATTTTAATGCATTTTAAGCCATTTGAAACCTAGTTTTGCTTAAAATTCGCTTTTTTTGTTCCTTTTTTTTCTTCTTCTCTCTTTTTTTCCTTTTTTTCTTTTTTTTTCTGTTTCAAAAAATTGCCCCCCGTCCCCCTCATTTTGGAATTGCGTCCCCTCAAATCAAACCCCCCGCGGGGCAGTGCACAGATCTGAAATGATAATTCTTTTTATTATAATTGTTAAATAATTATGTATTAAATTTTAACGCCATAAATGATTTAGGTTTTTACCAAAGAAGTGTTATTTGTTGGGAGAATAAAATTTACCAACTTAACTAAAATAAATATTAAATAATTTCATTTGAAACTATTGTCGAATTATTAAATCAAAAAAAAATTTTATATACAAGTAGCCCGTGTCAGCCATACGGCTGACAAATAATTTTTCCCGCATTTTTTATATTCATTTACTTTTTTTTCAAAATTCAACCCTTTTATGCCATTCCCGTGACTGTTAGCTTTACAGTGATACCTCAGTTACCCACTCTAATTTTAGTTGGGGAGAAGGGTCTTTCCCTCTTTTGGTGAAAATATGTTGTCCAGCATAAAGATGTCCGTGTTAATTTTTTACTAATTTCAACCACCTTATGATGCTCCCTGAACTATAAGGTTTCCCATAATATCTCATTTATCCTCATTTTTTCTGTGGTTGGGGAGGAAGGTTCTTCCATCTTTGGTAGAAATATGTTGTCCAATATAAAGATGTCCATGTTATTTTCTTTAAATTTTAACCCATTTATGACATTCTCCAGACTGTAAGCTTTCCAATGATACCTCATTTAGCGCAATCCGTTTTGTGGTTGAGGAGAAGGATCCTCCCCTATGGTGAAAATGCGTTGTCCAGCATAAAGATGTCCTTGTTATTTATTTTTTGAAAAATTCAACCCTTTTATGACATTCCTTGAAATTGAAGCTTTGCAATGATATCTTATTTAGCCCAATCCTTTTTGGGGTTAAGGAGAAAGGTCATTCCTCCTTTTAGTAAAAAACGTTGTCCAGCATAAAGACGTCCATTTTCATTTTTCCAAAAACATGATATTCTGGTTTCACATTGGCGAATTACTCTTACCAATAAGTTTGAGCCAATTTGAAGATAAAAATTTTTTCAACTTTCAAAGTCCATAGGGCCCTGTTTTTGTGAAAAAGTGTTGTCCAACCAAAAGATGTCCATGAAATTTTTTTTAATTTCAGCCCCTTTATGACATTCCCCTATCTGTAAGCTTGGCAATGATATCTCACTTAGCCCAATCCTTTTGCTGGTTGGGGAGGAAGGTCGTTCCTCTTTTTAGTGAAAAAACGTTGTCCAGCATTAATATGTCCATGTTAATCTTACCGAAAAACATGACATTTTGGTTTTACATTGGATAATTTTTCTTTTCAATAAGTTTGAGCCATTTCAAAGACAAAAATTTT